>CAUYTI010107505.1:0-21140 GCA_963575145.1 Galago senegalensis
AAGGTTTTGACACAATGACTATGCAAATAACATGAAATTTATGTGAACCAGCTTGATGAAAGTATGTCAAAATGTGTGTGAAGATACTACACTGTACCCCATGTTTGCATTAATGTACACAGCTATCATTTAATAAAAAAATAAAAAATTAAAAAAATTAAAAGATTAAAAAAAAAGAGTTCTGATCATGAAGGGATGATGGGTATTATCAAAATATTTTTCTGCATCAATTGAGAGAATCATATGGTCTTTGTTTTTTAATTTGTTTATGTGATGAGTTATATTTATGGATTTACATATGTTGAACCATCCTTGAGATCCTGGGATAAAACCCACCTGGTCGTGGTGTATAATTTGTTTGATGTGTTGCTGGATTCTGTTTGTTAGGATTTTGTTGAATATTTTCACATGAATATTCATTAGTGATATTGGTCTATAATTTTCTTTTCTTGTTGAGTCTTTTCCTGGTTTGGGGGTCAAGGTAATGTTTACTTCATGAAATGTGTTGGGTAGTATTCCGTCCTTTTCTATATTTTGGTAAAGGTTGAATAATATAGGTACTAGTTCCACTTTAAAGGTTTGGTAGAATTCTGACATGAAGCCATCTGATCCTGGGCTTTTGTTTTTAGGGAGATTTTGTATAGTAGATGCTATTTCAGAACTTGATATAGGTCTGTTCAACATTTCCACTTCATTCTGGCTAAGTCTTGGGAGTTGGTGTGCTTCCAAGTATTGGTCGATTTCCTTTAGATTTTCATGTTTCTGGGAATAAAGTTTCTTGTAATATTCATTAAGGATTTTTTGAATTTCTAAAGGATCTGTTGTTATTTCATCTTTACCGTTTCTGATTGATGAGATTACAGATTTTTCTCTTTTTTTTTCTTGGTTAGGTTGGCTAAAGGTTTATCTATTTTATTGACTTTTTCAATAAACCAAGTTTTTGATTTATTGATCTATTGTATAATCCTATTGTTTTCAATTTCATTTAATTCTGCTCTAATTTTGCTTATTTCTTTCCTTCTGGTATATTTGGTATTGGAATGTTCTTCTTTTTCCAGCTGCTTCAGAAGTCTCATTAAGTTGTTAACTTCCTCTCTTTCTGTTCTCTTGAGGAAGGCTTGCAAGGCTATATATTTCCCTCTTAGGACTGCCTTTGAGGTATTCCAGAGGTTCTGATAACTCATGTCTTCATTGTCATTTTGTTCTAAAAATTTGGTAATTTCCTTCTTGATCTCATCTCTGACCCATCTATCATTCAGCATAAAGTTATTTAGGATCCATGTTTTTATATGAGTCTGCAAATTCATGTTACTGACTTCAACTTTTATTCCATGATGGTCCAAAAAGATGCATGAAATAATTTCTATTCTATTAAATTTTCTGAGGTTAGACTCATGACCTAAGATGTGATTGATTTTTGAATATGTTCCATGGACTGATGAGAAAAAATGTGTATTCAGTTTTGTTAGGATGAAATGTTCTGTAGATGTCTGTTAAATCCAAAAGTTGAATAGTTAAATTTAAATTTAAAATTTGTTTGCTAAGCTTCTTATTGGATGATCTATCCAACACTGCTACAGGAGTGTTAAAAAATCTGACTACGATGGAGCTGGTGGAGATCATGTTGCTCATGCCTGTTAGAGTGTCTCCTATAAATTCAGGTGCATTCTGTTTGGGTGCATAAATATTGATAATTGAGATCTCATCATATTGAGTATTACCTTTAACAAATATAAAGTGGCCATCCTTGTCTTTGCTCACCTTTGTTGGTTTAAAGCCTATTGTATCTGTGAATGAAATTGCAATGCTTGCCTTTTTCTGTTTTCCATTATGTGTTTCTTGGACACAACAGATATCTGGTCTGAGTTTCTGTATCCAATCAGACAATCTGTGCCTCTTTAGAGGACAGTTTAAGCCATTCACATTGATTTAAATTACTGATAAGCCTGGTAAAATTTTGGGTATCAAGTTGTTCAAAAGTCCAGTTGACATTTTTAATCCTTTTATGACTGTGGAAGTTGGAATTTGATCAAAAGTTTGTGGGTGAGTTTACTTTTGTGGTGGAGGATTACACTGGTCATTATGGAGGATAGGTCTAAAAATTTCCTGGAGAGCTGGTTCAGTTATGGAATATTTCTTCAACATGTGAATGTCATTAAAATATTTAATTTCTCCATCATAAATAAAACTCAGTTTAGCTGGATACAGGATCCTGTGTTGAATGTTATTTTGTTTCAGTAGATTAGATGTCGATGACCACCCTCTTCTAGCCTGAAAGTTTTCAGCAGGGAGATCTACAGTCATTGTAATATTCTTGCCCGTGTAGGTTATGGTTTTCTTACATCTAGCTGTTTATAGGATTTTCTCTTTCATATTAACTTTAGTGAAGTTAATTATGATGTGTCTGAGGGATGTCTTATTTTAATGATGTAGTTTCTTCCCAGCCATGAGCATGGTATGTTCTTCCATTTACTAATGTCTTCTGCTATTTCTTTTCTCAGGGTTTCATAGTTATCTTTGTAGAGATATTTCACAAACTTTGGCAGTATATTCTGTACATGCTTACTATTAAATCTTCTTTCAAGGATTCTAGCCATGATCAATTTTTGTTCTTAATATTGTTCCTTGCAGAAAAGCTTGCTTCACACAACTATGATGATGAGAATGTAGAATTATTTTCATTGCTTGTTTTATAATACTTGGAAATTCACCCTTGAGAGATAAGGTTATAATATCTGTTGTTGAATATTTTAATTGCAATCCTCTGTCATTTATGATTTGTTAACTCTTCTTCTTCTGTCATGTTTAGATTTGCTGATGTACACACAATTAAAACAAAGGGATTTCTCATGCAATCCAGAGATGTTAAGTCAACTGTAGGTGCAGGCAATGTTTTTTTTTTAATTTGTGCAAAATATATCCAAAGTCTGAAAAATTTGTTAAGCCACATTTTTATTCAGTTACACCTTTTCACTACTTCAAACATTTCTGCTGCATTTTCTCTTTCAATCCTTTGCTTCCAGAGCAGTAATTTTTCTCTGAAGGCACTAATTTTATGTGTAGATATGAGAATGTTTTTAGGACTTCCCTGTATACTTTTATTAAGACTATTTCAACACTGAAATAAACTGCAAGAAATGCAACTTTATTACACCAAACCTCCTCACAAAGTAAATTGCCTAATTTAGAATGTAGCATTTTTAAAAGGTTGATCTTCCTTTTAATTCATAAATTCTTGATAGAACTCTTTTTGGCAAAACCATCTCACTTCCTTGTGCAATAAGAACTACATATGAGAACCATCGAGATACATAATTCTGCAAATAATCTTGATTGCAATAGCCTGCTTTTTATTTTTTTAATTTATTTTTTATTAAATCATAAACACATAGATAATGTATACATTAATGCATTTATGGGGTACAATGTGCTGCTGTCATACAGAATTAAGAATGCTTGCATCACACTGGTTAATATATACCTCATCTCATTTACTTAATTTTTGTGTTAATATATATATACTGTATACTAATAGATCCGACATGTACCCTTGCATTATGTACCATAGATGTGATCCCACCATTCACCCTGCCTTGATCTAACCTCCCCTTCCCCTCCCATTCCCCCTCTGTCCTTCACCTTGAGCCATAGTTGTGATATATTCTTAATATGAAAGTGTGAGTGATTGTAAATTGATTTCATAATAGTATTGAGTACA
Source organism: Galago senegalensis (assembly GCA_963575145.1). Classification (NCBI taxonomy): domain Eukaryota; kingdom Metazoa; phylum Chordata; class Mammalia; order Primates; family Galagidae; genus Galago; species Galago senegalensis. The sequence goes on from CAUYTI010107505.1 coordinate 3,719, forward strand.
ATGGATATTTTTCTTCCATTCTTGAGAAACTTTACTAAGTAGGATATGTTCTGGCTCCATCCATGTAAATTTAAAAGAGGTAAGGTCTCCATCTTTTGTAAGGCTGCATAATATTCCATGGTATACATATACCAAAATTTATTAATCCATTCATAGGTCAATGGGCACTTGGGCTTCTTGTGTGACATGGCTATTATGAATTGAGCTTCAATGAATAATCTGGTGCAAATATTTTTGTTATAAAGTGATTTCTGGTCCTTTGAATATACACCTAGTAGAGCAATTGCAGGATCAAATGGCAGGGCTACTTTTATATCCCTAAGTATTCTCCATACTTCTTTCTAAAAGGGAAGTATTAGCTTACATTCCCATCAGCAGTGCAGAAGTGTTCCCTTTTCTTCAAATCCACGCAACATCTGTAGTTTTGGGATTTTGTTATGTGAGCCACTCTTATGGGACTTAGATGATATGTCAAAGTGATTTTGATTTGCATTTCTCTGATGATTAAAAACGATGAGAATTTTTTTATATGTCTGTAGACCATGTAACTATCATCTTCATAGAAGCTTCTGTTCACGTCCCTTGCCCACAATGAAATGGGATTACTTGTTCTTTTCTTATTAGTAAGTTTGAATTATCTGTGGATTATGGTTATCAACCCTTTGTCAGAAGCATAACTTGCAAACATCCTCTCCCATTCTGAGGGGCTGTCTGCTTCCTTTACTTACTATGTTCTTGGCTGTGCAGAAGCTTTTAGTTTGATCAGATCCCAGGAATGTATTTTTGGTGTTTCAATTGCCCGAGGGGTCCTCCTCATAAAGTATTTTTCCAGGCCAATTTCTTCTAGTGTTTCTCCTGCACTCTCTCCAAGAATCTTTATATTGTCTTAAGTTTAAATCTTTTATGCAGGGAGAAACAATTTTTGTTAATGGTGAAAGGTTTGTGTCCAGTTTCAGTCTTCTATAAGTTACTAGCCAATTCTCCCAGCACCATTTGTTAAATAGGGAATCTTTCCCCCAATTTATATTTTTGATAGGCTTATCAAAGATCAAATGATGATAAGTGCCTGGGTTCATCTCTGAGTTATAATTTCTGTTCCATACATCTACCTCTCTATTTTTGTGCCAATACCATGCTGTTTTGATCATTATAGATTTCTAGTATAGTTTGAAATCTGATAGCATGATTCCTTTTGATTTGTTTTTATTTCTGAGTAATGTCTTAGCTATTCAAGGTTTTTTCTGGTTCTATATAAAATGAAATATTATTTTTTCCAGATCTTTAAAGTATGAGGGTGGTGCTTTGATAGGGATTGCATTAAATTTGTAAATTGCTTTGGGTAATATGGATATTTCCACAATGTTGATTCTTCCTAGCCACGAGCATAATACGTTTTTTCATTTGTTCACATTCAGTTATTTCTTTTCTCAGAGTTTCATAATTCTCTTTATAGAGACCCTTCATGTCCTTTGTTAGGTAAATTCCCAAATATTTTATCTTCTTTGGCACAACTGTAAAGAGAATAGAGTCCTTGACTGTTTTTTCGGCTTGACTATTATTGAGATCATATATATATATATATATATATATATATATATATATATATATTATATATACACACTACTGATGTATAAGTATTGATTTTCTATCCTGATTTGCTTCTGTATTCCTTGATCACATCTATGAGTTTTATGGTTAAGTCCCTGGGGATTTCCAGGTATCATCTGGGAAGAGTGAAAGCTTGATCTCCTCTGACCCTATTTGTATACCCTTGATCACCTTCTTTTTTCTGATAGAGATGGCTAATACTTCCATTACAATGTTAAAAAGCAGTGGAGACAACGGGCAACCTTGCGTGGTTCCTGATTTGAGTGGAAATGTTTTCAATTTTACTCCATTCAATATGATATTGGCTGTGGGTTTGCTGTAGATGGCCTCTATCAGTTCAAGAAAAGTCCCTTCTATACTTATTTTCTTAGGTGTTCTGATGCTGGATATTGTCAAAAGCTTTTTCTGTACCTATTGAGAGAAACACATGTTCTTTGTTTTTTAGTGTGTTTATGTGATGTATTATATTTATAGATTTACATGTGTTGAACCAATCTTGAGATCCTGAGATAAAACCCACTTGGTCATGGTGTGTAATTTATTTGATGTGTTGTTGGATTCTGTTTTGCTAGGATCTTATTGAACATTTCTTCATCTACATTCATTAAAGATATTGGTCTATAGTTTTTTTTTTTCTTGTTGAGTATTTTCCTATTTGCGGGATCAGAGTTATACTTGCTTCATAGCATGTATTGGGAAGTATTCCTTCTTTTTTCAATGTTTTGGAAAAGGTTAAGTAATATAGGTACCAGTTCCTCTTTAAAGGTTTGGTGGAATTCTGATGTGAAGCCATTTGGTCCTGGACTGTTTTTTTTTTTTTTGGAGGAGGAAAGATTTCATATAGTTGATTCTATTTCAGTACTTGATATAGGTCTGTTCAGCATTTACAATTCTTTCTGATTAAGTCTGGGAAGTTGGCATGCTTCCAAGTATTGGTCAATTTCTTTCAGATTTTTACATTTCTGAGAATGAAGTTTTTTTATAGTATTCATTAAGGTTTTTTTGAATTTCTGACATGTCTGTTGTTATTTAGTCTTTGTCATTTCTGATTGACAATACTATGGACTTTAATTTTCTATTTTGGTTAGGTTGGCCAAAGGTTTATCAATTTTGTTGAATTTTTCAAAAAAACAACTTTTTGATTCATTGATCTTTTGAATAATTATTTTGTTTCCAATTTTACTTAATTCTGTCCTAATTTTAGTTATTTCTTTTCTTCTGCTGGGTTTTGGATTGGAATGTTTTTCTTTTCCAGTTGTGTAAGATGTCCCATTAGGTTATTGACTTCCTCTCTTTCCGTTCTCTTGAGGAAGGCTTGCAACACTATAAATTTTCCTTTTAGGACTGCCTTTGCAGTATCCCACAGGTTTTGATAATTTGTGTCTTCATTATTGTTTTGTGCCAAAAACTTGGCAATTTTCTTCTTAATCTCATCTATGACCTAGCTATCATTTAGCATAAGGTTATTTAGTTTCCATGTTTTTGTATGACTATGCAGATACCTGTTATTGGTGAGTTCAACTTTTATTGCATAATGATCTGAGAAAATACAAGAAACAATTTCTATACTTTTAAATTTGCTGAAGTTAGACTTGTGACCTAAGATGTGATCAATTTTGGAGGATGTTCCATGGGCTGATTAGATGAATGTGTATTCAGTTTTGTTGGGATGAAATGTTCTGTAGATGTCTGTTAAGTTCAATTGTTGTATGGTGAAGATTAAGTCCAAATTTCCTTTGCTTAATTTCTTATTGGAGGCTCTATCCAACATTGCCAAAGGGCTACTAAAATCTCCACCTATCATGGTGTTGGAAGATATTAAATTGTTCATGTCTGTTAGTGTCTCAATTATAAATTGAGGAGCATTCTGGTGAGGCACATAAATGTTAATAATTTTCATCTCATCATGTTGACTGTTTCCCTTAACAAATATGAAATGACTATCCTTTTCTTTCCTTATTTTTGTTGGTTTAAAGCCTAGTGTATCTGCAAATAAAATTGCCACCCATACCTTTTTCTGATTTCTGTTTGCCTGGATTATAGATGCCAATCCCTTTACCCTGCATCTATATTTATCCTTTAAGGTAAGATGAGATTCTTGTATGCAGCAGATATTTGAGATATCTGGCCTGAGTTTTTGTATCCAGTCAGCCAACCTGTGCCTCCTTAGAGGACAGTGTAAGCCATTCACATTAAATAGGATTATTGATAAGCCTGGTAGTATTTTGGGTGTCAAGATTTTCAAATGTCCAGTGCATATTTTGAATCTTTTCACCACTGTGGAAATTTTGTTTTGGTCAAGAATTTCAGAATGAGTTTACATTGGTGGTAGAGCTTTGTGCTGGTCATTATGGAGGATGGGTCTGAGGCTATCCTGAAGAGCTGGTTTGGTTATGGCAAATTTCCTCAAAGTGTATATTTCATTAAAGTGTTTAACTTCTCTGTTAGAAATGAAGCTCAGTTTTCCTGGATACACGATCCTGGGCTGAAAGTTGTCTTATTTTAGGAGATTGAAGGTCCATGACCATCCGCTTCTGGTTTGAAAAGTTTCAGCAAAAAGATCTGCAGTCATTCTAATATTCTTCTTGTAGGTTATGATTTTCTTATATCTGGCTGCTTGCAGGATTTTCTCCTTCATATTAACTTTGGCAAAGTTAATTACAATGTGTCTAGAAGATGCTATATTTGGGCTGAGTCATGCTGGGTTCTGAAACTGTCTGCTATCTGAATTTCAGTATCACTTCCCATGCTTGGGAAGTTCTCCTCTATTATGTCTTGGACTAGAGTATCTGTGCCTTTCAGACTCTCTTTCCTCCTTTAGGGATTCCTATGAGGCAAATGTTTGCTCTTTTGGAGTGGTCCCACAATTCTCTTAGGGAATGACCTGTTTTCGCTCTCCAGTTCTGTTCCTTTTTGAGCATTTGGGAGCATTCAAAAGCTTTGTCTTTGGAAGAAAAGCAATGTCAGAGATCCTTTCTTCTGCCTGCTCTGTTCTATTTCTATGGGTTTCTACTGTATTTCTCAGATCTTTGAAGGCTGCAAGTTCTTCCCTCAATGTGTCAAAATCTTTGGTGATTTTGCCTTTGAATTCACTGAATTCTTGAGACAAATTTGAATTGCTCCTTGAATTTCTAATTCCATCTTTACCTTCATTCTGTTAATCTTATTTGCAATACAAATTCTGAATTGGATTTCTGATATCTCAGCCATTTGTTTATCAACAGGATCTTCTGTTGTGTCTCCTTGTCATTCCTTGGGGGAGTTGATCTACTCTAATTATTCATGTTGCCAGAGTTTTCCCACTTATTCCAACCTATGATTATTTTCCACTGTTTGGCTAGAGAGGCTGGCAAGGTGAAATTGAATTGGGGCCTCCTGGAGTTGTAATTAACCAGCCCTTTAACAAAGAACTGGGACTGGTGATTTCAGCTTTTCCCTTAGAGCTTTACAAAGGTCCCATTCAGAACTACTGCCTGAAACTCTGGGCACCTGCTTAGTGTGGTGGGTCTAGGTGGCACTGACTGATACTCAGCTAGTCTCTCTCCAATCCTAGTGAATCAGTGGCTTTGGGCTGAAATTTCAGCTGTGAAGATATATAAGTGACTAAGGCACTTTGACCCCCCACTGGCAACAACTGGAAGGGGAGAATACCACACACCCACAACAACACAAACAGGGTATGACCTTAGTGGATCCCTGGGTGATTGGCCCAGGTCAAGAGTTCCAAGCCAATTTTACCAATTGGTGTAAACACTAATTGGGTGGAAGATTTCAAAAGGTCTTCAGCATGTAGGCAGTGGGGGTTCACTGGAAGCTCAATTTGACCCCTGTCAGAGTGACAGTGGAGGTACCACCACTGTCAGTGATGGGGCTGCCACTGTCAGGGGTGGTGCTGGGTCTGGGATATTGCTGTGTGTAAGTCTCAGAAGTCATTGGGGAGTTGGAAGGTGTTGCCACCAGCTGCAAGGGTCATAGGAGCCAGGAGTGGAACTGGAGAGCAGAATGACTAACCTTCAATCTCATGCTGTAGGAGTTTTGTGGGGAATGGAAAGGTGGATTCGGTGATCTTTGGGGGCTTTAGGGGTTGCAGGAACTGGAGAGGATTCACTAGCCTCAGGCCATGGTTTTCAGGAGCCAGGAGAGTAGCCTAGGGGTAGAGTCACCAGACATAGGCCACAGGTCTCAAGAGAGGGGCAAGGAGCCGGAGGGTGGAGTCTCAGCTGTGGGCCACATGCATCACATGAACTGGGTGGGAGTCACTGGCCATGGGACAAAGGTCTCAAGGGCTGGACAGGAGTTGCCACTGTGTACCACCTGTTGCAGGAGCCTGGTGGGCTGCTGAGCCAGGGAGCTGGTGGGCTACGGTCCCCACTGGTCTGTAGCATGGACCTGAGCTATGCACTTTCCAACATGGAGCAAGTCTCTCTCCCCTTGGGACTCCCTGCCTCTATTAAAGTTATAGTTTCAGCAAAACTGTCCCACAGCTCATGAGGTGCCCCACCCTAGCAAAAATTTGCCAAACACTATGAATTTTGCAGGGATTAGTCTTCCAGACCTTCAGAAGAGGGGTGGAGGGGTGGAGTGAGAGCTCAGGAAGGTCAGGAGAATATTAGATTAACTTTTGGCCCAGGCAAGAGACTGCCCAGGCTTGCAGAGATATGTCTCCCTGGAGGGAGTCTCAGCCATCAGTCATTCTGTTCCCTTTGGTGAAACAAAAGTTCCTCTGTTCTTTACTTGCCTCAAACCACTCTCCTGGTGTGGGGGGAGGGCAGTTTAAGGATTCCTATCCTCTTTGGGATGGGTTTTGTACACAAAATTTGTTTCCTTGAAGTCCCAGCTTGTCGTAGCAGGGGCAATGCGAACCTATTGATCTCTCTCAGTTCAGCTCCCATTCTTCCACTTTGGTGTTATTTCTGGCCATTATTTCTCACTCTGGACAGGAGCCTCTGCCAAAATCTGGCTTTAGTCAGCCATCTTGCCTCCCTCTCAATAGCCTGTTTTTTATACAATTGATAACTTTATTAGTGTCATCTAGGACATTTTGTAATTCAGGCACTAATGATTTGATACTAGCACCTCTCTGTGTAGAAAACAGTGTCTAACATAATTTTTTTTGCATTATGCAGGAATGCCAAGACAAATTATTAGAGTTAAAGCAATTATAGATCAAGCCAAAATTATCTTGGCCCTTTGTTGTTGTTTATAGTGGTTGACAAAATAAAAACTGTTCTATAATTTATTTATAGACAAATCTACTGAATGCTAAATGTTGGGATTACCACTTATATCAGTAGATTGATCCAACTGAATTGCAAACACGTTCACTTCTTCAAAGTGAAATATTATTTGAAATTCTATATTTTCAGATAAATCAATATACATGAATATGTATTATTTGAAAGCAGAATTTTTGTATTTTTCTTTTGTATTATTCATTGTTTTTACAACTGAATAGCGGGCTGTCAAAATAAGAGATTTTGTAATTGTATGTGATTTCATTTTCCTAGCTACAATTTCTTCAACTCCACAACTCATTTCTTGTGCTTTATTAGATATTGTTGTATATTTGGTCCATATTTTTGCTTGTTTAGTATTACTGACTGTAAGTCATTTGAAATATTCCACTGGCTTTTTGGAAAAGTGAGAATGTCTGGATTATAAATTTCTCTTTCATTTGTTTGGAACCATAGCTCCATTTGTTAATATATTACCACAAATTACACATGAGCTCCATTACCTATCTTGGGTACACAACCCCCATCATATTATGTCAGAAGACTGTCTACATAGAACAAGAGAAGATTATTTTCAAGCCTTAAGATTTAAGGTTGTTTGCCTTGCTGGATTTTGGACTTAATTGGAACCTCTTACTCCTTCCATCTTTCTTTCATCCTTTTTGGAATAAAAATGTCTATCCTATTTTGTGCCACCATTATATTTTGGAAACATTAAAAGTAGCTTATTTGATTTAACATAGCTGGAGGAAAATTTGCCTCAGGATGAATTATGCCTTGAGTTTAATCCATATCTGATTTGGATGAGACTCTGGGATTTGAAACTTTGTGTTGATGCTGGAAAGCATTAAGATTTGGGGGACTACTAGGATGAAATGAATATATTTTTTCATGTAAGAAAAACATGAACTTTGGGGGCTAAGGGCAGAATGATATAATATGAATATGTCTCCTAAATTTTATGTGTAGAAAACTTAACCACAGTGCAGCTGTATTGGGAGGTGCAGACCAAAGTGTTTGGAGTTTAAGACATGAGGGTTCTACCATCATAAATGGATTCACACCATTATAAAGAGCTAGTGGTAATGAATTTGCCCCTTTCTGCTTTCTGCCAAGTGATGACACAGCAAGAAGGCCCTTACAAGATCTCAACACCTTTGGCTTGTACTTCCAAGTGTCAAAATTGTGAGAAATGAAGTTCTGTTTTTTAATAAGTTACCCAGTCTCAGTACTCTGTTATAGCAGAACAAAATAGACTACAATAAGAGTCTTAGGAGCAAAATGAAGATGATATAAAAAGAGTGAATAAACTCGAAGAATGATCAAAAGTAATGATCCAATATGAATAAAGGGGGAAAGAGCAAAGTTTAAAAGATACACAGAACCTAAGGGAACTGTGGGATAATATAATTATTTTAATTTAAAATTAATATGAATGTGCAAATGCCTAGGTTACATTGTTTACATTTCTAAGGTAAAGTTCAAATTGTAGTTGACCCCTTCACTCTTCGAGTGAATAAACTCGAAGAATGATCAAAAGTAATGATCCAATATGAATAAAGGGGGAAAGAGTAAAGTTTAAAAGATACACAGAACCTAAGGGAACTGTGGGATAATATAATTTTTTAAATTTCAAATTAATATGAATGTGCAAATGCCTAGGTTACATTGTTTTCATTTCTAAGGTAAAGTTCAAATTGTAGTTGACCCCTTCACTCAGGTGGTGTGCTGAACAGTCTCACATTATGCGCATTAGATGATATCCTGCCAGTCACCCTCCATCCTCCTCCCTTCTCTTTATTTCCTCTCACCTCCTTCCTCCTCCTTTTCCCCCTTACTAGACTATGCTTTTGTTTTTCCATTATGTGGGGATGTAGTTTTTATATATTGGATTCATGTTAGTATTGAGTACACTGAATACTTGATTTTCCATTCTTATGATACTTTACTAAGAAGAATCTGTTTTAACTCTATTCAGGGAAACATAAAAGTTGTAATGTCTCCAACTTCTCTATGGCTGAATAGTATTTCATGGTATACACATAACATAGTTTGTTAATCCATTCATGAGTTGATGTGCACTTAGGTTGCTTCTACATCTTGGTAATTGTGAATTGAGCTGAAATAAACATTCTAGTGCAAATGTTCTTGTGGAAAAGGGTTTTTTTATCTTTTATGTAGATACCTAGTAATGGAATTGCAGGATCAAATGGACGGTCAACTTTTAGTTTTTTGATAATTGTCCATACTTCTTTCCAAAAAGGATGTATTAGTTTGCAATCTCACCAGTAGTACAAAAGCATTTCCTTATCTCCATATCCATGCCAGCATCTGCAGTTTTGGGACTTTGTGATGTGGGCTAATCTCACCTGAATTAGGTGACATCTCAGAATGGTTTTGATTTGAGTTTCTCTGATGATTGGGGATGATGAGCATTTTTTCATGTGTTTGTTGACCATTCATCTTGTTCAAGTCTCTTGCCCACTTGTCAGAGATCTGAACAGAACCTTCTCTGATGAAGACAGATGAATGGCTAATATGTGAAAACATGCTGTTCATCCACGACCATCAGAGAAATGCAAATCAAAACTACCCTGATATATCACCTAACCCCACAAGAATAGCCCACATCCTAAAATCTCAAAGCTGCTGATGCTGGGGTAGATGTGGAGACAAGGGAACATTTTTACACTGGTGGGCCTGCAAACTAATACAACCCTTTTGGAAGAAAGTATGGAGAATTTTCAAAGAACTCAAATTAGACCTCCCATTTGATCCTGAAATCCCATTATTAGGTAACTACCTATTAAAAATCATTTTATTATAAGGACATTTACACTAGACTGTTTATCACAGCTCAATTTACAATTGCCAAAATGTGGAAACAACTTAAATGCCCACCAGCCCAGGAATGGATTAACAAGGTATGGTGGTATATGTATACCATGAAATACTATTCAGCCATTAACAGAGATGGAGACTTTATGTCTTTTGTATTAACCTGGATTGGGTTGGAACACACTCTTTCTTCATGAAGCATCACAAGAATGGAGAAGCAAGAGTTCTAATATACTGAAATTCAGTAGGAAGGGAGGAGATGATCTAATACAAGGTGGGGGCATGGGAGTGAGGGATTGGGGATAGGGCAGAAGAGAGGGGGATGGTGGATCACAATCTAAGGCACTCCTCTTAGGGGCCAGACACAATTACAAAAGTGACTTTACCTAACAAATGCAATCAGTGTAACTTAATTGTTTGTACCTTTAATGAATTCCAAACAGTAAAAAAAGTCTCTTGCCAAATTATAAATGGGGTTGTTTGCTTTTTTTGCAGGGAGGGTGTTTGATATTTTTTCTTGTTGATTAAATTGAGTTCTCTGTAGATTCTAGTTATTAGCCTTTCATCAGATTCATAACACGTAAATATCTTCTTCTAGTCAGAGGGCTGTCTGTTTGCTTTAGTTGTGCTACTCTCAGCAGTGCAGAACATTTTTAGCTTAATCATGCATTTAATTATTCTTGGTATTGCTGCAATTGCCAAGTGGGTCTTCATAAAATTTTTCCCAGACCAATGTTGTCAAGAGTTTCCCCAAAATTTTCTTCTAGAATTTTTATTTCATGTCTCAAATTTAAATCTTTTACCCCAGCAAGAATGAATTTTTGGCAATGGTGAAACGTCCAATATCAGTCTTCTACATGTGGCTAAGCAATTCTTCCTCCTATTTAGGATTATTTTCCCTAGTGAATTCTTTTGTTTAGTTTATCAAAGATTAGATGGCGATATGTGGCTGGGTTCATCTCCAGTTTCTCTATTCTATTCCATAGATCTTTATCTTTGTTTTTGTGCCAGTATCATACTATTTTCATCACTATAGACATGTAGTATAACCTGAAATCTGGTAATATGCTGGCTTCAGATTTGTTTTTATTTATAAAAATTGCATTTGCTACTCAGTTATTTTTTCTGGTCCCATACAGAAGGAAGTGCTATTTTTCCTAGGTCTTCAAAATATGATGTTGGTGCTTTGATGAAGATTTCATTAACGCTGTATATCACTTAGGGTAGTATGAAAATTTTAGCAATGGAGATTCTTCCCAGCCATGAGCATGGTATGTTCTTCCATTTATTAATGTCTTTTGCTATTTCTTTTTTCAGGGTTTATGTTTTTTTAAATCTATGTCCTTCACATCCTTCGTTAGACATATTCCTGGTTATTTCCTTTTCTTTAGACCTACTTTGAAGGGTATTGTGTCTTTGACTTTATTCTCAGCTTGACTGTTATTGGCATATATGAAGGCTACTTATTTGTGGATGTTGATTTTGTATCTTGAGATGTATATTTCTTGATCACTTCTGAGAGCTTTGTAGTTGAGTCCCTGGGGTTTTCCAGATATAAGACCATGTCATCCCAAAAGAGTGAGAGGTTGACCTCCTCTATTCCCGTTTGAATATCCTTGATCTCCTTCTCTTGCCTGATTGCCTTGGCAAGGACTTCTAGCACTATACTGAATAGTAGTGGCAATAGTGGGTATCTTTGTATGGTTCCAATTCTAAGTAGAAATACTCTCAGTTTTACTCCATTCAATATGGTATTGGCTGTGCATTTGTCATAGAGGGCCTCTATCAGTTTAAGAAATGTCTCACTTATGCCTATTTTCTTAAGTATTCTTATCAGAAAAGGATGATGGATTTTTTCAGATGGCTTTTCTCTATGAATTGAGAGAATCACATGGTCTTTGGTTATGATTTTATTTATGTGGTGAATTTCATTTATGAATTTAGCAAAGCTAATTACAATGTATCTAAGAGATGCTTTGGATGGAGTCATGCTGGGGTTCAAAACTACTATCTGAATTTTCTGTTTTTCTCACAGAAATTCCCTGGGAATTTCTCTACCATGATATCTTGAAGTAGAGCCTCAGTGCTTTTAGAACCATGCTCTTCTCCTTCAGGAAAGAATCCCTGTAACTTGGATGTTCAGTCTTTTGGAGTAATCCCATAACTTTGTTGGGGAATATTCTGTTTTTGTTTACTTGTTTTCTGCCTCTTTGAATGATTGGGTTAATTCAAAAATCTTATCTTCAATTTCTGAAATTTTTTCTTCATTTTCTAACATATTATTGAGGCTCTCAACTGTGTTTGAATCTCCTTGAATGCCTGTTTGAATTCCTTAAGCTCCGCTGTATCTTTCCTAATTATGTACATATCCTTTATGCCTCTTTCTTTAATTTCAATTTTGGATTTTTTTCCATCTTCTCCTCAATTTCATTCACCTTATTTACCACCCATATTCTGAATTTTATTTCTGAAATTTCAACTTTTTCTCTATGGATGGTATTTTGTGCTATATTCCCCTTGTATTCTCAGGGGAACTGATCTGCTCTGATTTTTTATGTTGCTGTGATTCTTCTGTTGGTTACTCCTCATGTATATTTTTAGCTTTTAAAAAATATAAATTATACATTTTTGGTCGAAACATTATGTTTTCTCTAAATAGTTATGAGAGATAACCTAATTTGGTATCCTTAGACAGAACCCCAGAGACCTGTTTGGCAACCAAAACTGGCAGAGGGAGATCAGACCTGAACACCCCAGGAAATGGAGCTAACCATTCCTTCACCAATGAGCTGAAACTCCTTATTGGTGCTGCAGTGTGAGAATCTCTGAGGGATGACCTTACTTAGATAGTGCAATTTATTCTGTTCTGTCGTTAGCCTGTCCCCTACCCAGTTTAAAGGAGGTACTGTATTTTGCTGGAATCCCTGATGTAAAAGATTTGAACTACTGTGGCCCCCGTGGGTGACAGCTGGAGGAAGGAAATATGTGGATAGACCCACTGTTCACATCCCCCAGGACACCAACCTCCCCTTTCACAAACAAATTAAAATTAGCTGAGAACCTTCAGATCTCCGCCCCCCCCCCAACACACACACACACACCAGTGGCAACTGGATGAGGGAATCCTGTGAGAATTCCAACTACTCCTGCTCTGGTGTGAATACACCTTGCAGAAAAAAATTCCAAAGAAGCTGTAGTCTTTTTCTTGGAGTCCTGGCTTTGGATTTGTTATGACATAGCCATCACCTACAGATGGAGTGCGAGATCTGGTTCCTGGACCTTCCCAGGGTGAGTTTCCTGAGTCTAGGCCTATCTCTTTCCAAGTTGGCAGGAGGGGAGCTGGGCAGAGACAATGGGTAGGGTCTCTCCAGAGGACAGGGGAAAGGTTTTCCCTAGCAAAGGTGAGAGCAAGGAGACACAATGCCACACCAAAGTTAATGCTATGGAACCATAATTTCCTCTTATAGTAAGTGAAACAGCATCGGTTAAAGTCATAAAAGTGGAAAAACTATCAATGTAGAGTTCTATATTTAGTGTGAATAACCTTTTAAAGTGGACATAAAATAAATGTATTTTCAGATAAATGAGTACTAAAATAATTCATCATCACTAGACCTATACCACACAAAATGCTATATTGAATTCTTCAGGCTGTAGGAAAATAATACCAGAGGGAAACTCAGATATTCAGTATTAAATGAGAAGCCTCACAAATATAAATTCTTGTTGAATATTAAAATAATTTTTTTCTCTTAATTTGTATAAAATACACCTAATGTTATATACAGTTGACCCTTGAACAATGTGGTGGTTAGGGAAGCTTTCTTCCTGCACAGTCAAAATCAATGTATAGTCTGAAGGTTTTCATTTCTTATAAATTTAGCTACTAATAGCCTACCAGTGACTGGAATCCCCTTATTGATGACATAAATAATTGATTAACACATATTTTATATATTATATGAATAATACACAGTTTTCTTACAATAAAGTAAGCTAGAGAATAAAAGTGTTAAGAAAATCATAATAAAGAGAAAATGTCTGCCGTTTATTAAGTAGAAGTGAATCATCATAAAGGTTTTCATCCTTGTCATCTTCATATTGAGTAGGCTGAGAAGGAGCAAGAAAACAAGTTGTTTTTCTCTCAGGGATGCCAGAGGCAGAAGAAAATCGATGTGTAAGTGGATCTGTGGAGTTAAAACTTGTGTTGTTCAAGTATGTGTGTGTGTAGGATAGTGCCTTATGTATGCAAATGTAATGTTTACATTTATATGTATTAAATATGGCATGAAGGATTGAGGATTGCAGGAGGTGAAGGATATATATTATTATAATGTTTACATGTTACGTGATGTATAACAAGGTGGTGAAAAGTTAAATTTGCCTATTATAATTTTCAGGAAAACCATTATAAGATTAATGAAAATAAGAATAGTTTAAAAGCTGATAGATAAAATAAAATGAAACTGTGAATATATTTATACTAAAAAAGTCACATAACCATTTCCCCACCACTAAAAATAGCCCAGGTGAACAAAAGGCAAGAAAAAGGAATAGTGGAACAAAAAAATCAGAGGGTAACTACAGAAAAAAAAAAAAGTATACTTAAATCCAATAATTTCAATAATTACACTCTATATGAAAGACCTAAACATTTCAATTAAAACATAGGGATTATCTTACCACATAGAAAAACAAGCCACGCTCTGTACTTTCTACAAGATACACACATTAAAAGTAAAGGCACAGGACAGCACTTATGGCTAAATGGAGTAGGGCACTGGCCCCACATACCAGAGGTGGCAGGTTTAAACCCAGGCCCAGCCAAGAAAAAAAAAAAAAACAGTAAAGGGACAGATAGGAAAAGAATGGAAAAAGATGTACTATGTAAATATTAAGCATAAGAAGGCTGGAATGCTGTATTAATATCTGATAAAATAGACTTCAGAATAAGAAATGTTACCAGAAAAAAAGATGGATAATTCCTAAAAATATCAGTTCATCAGGAAGACGTAACAATCACAAATGTATGTGTGATTGATCAAAGAGCTTTAATATACATAACTCTGAGGAGTTACAGGGATGAATAAGCAATTGCACAATTGTAGTAAGAGGTTTTGATGCATCTCCTCAGAAACAATAGAAATATGAGACAAAACAATGACCACTTTAACTTATTGATCTTTATATAATAGCACACCTAATAGCTACCAAATACATATTCTTTTCAATTGTTCATTTGAATTCACCAGATTAGAAGATAAAACAAGTCTCAATAACTTGAAAAAGATTGAAATCATAGAGAGAATACTCTGACCACAACTGTTAAACTAGAAATAAACAATGATAGGATGTCTAGGAAAATAACACATACTTGGAAATTAGTCAGCACACCTCTAAGTAGTCCACAGACAAAAGCAGATATCACAAAGGAAATCAGAAAACAAATTGAATGAAATTATGAAAATACAGAATACCCAAATTTATGTGATGTATCTAAAGCAGTGTTCATATAGAAATTTATAACTTTATGTGTTTATGTTAGAAAAGAAGAAATGCCTTAAATTAATTAAAGTCTCATCTCAAGGATTTAGAAAAAAAGGAACAAATCAAACCCAAACCAAAAGAAAAAAAGAAAATAATAGATGAAAGAGCAGAAATAAATGAATACAGAAGAAACGATAGGATGAATTAAGAAAGCCACAAATTACTTCTTTGGAACTCCTAGGTAGATCAATTGAGGAAAAAGAAGGAAGTCATTAATCATCAATATGAACAATGGGAGTAGGATAATCACCACATTTCTAACAGACATTAAAATATAATGATATTATGAATAATTTTATTCTATCAAATTCATTAATGTAGATGAAATTGACAAATTAATTGAAAAAATACAACTTAACAAAGTTTCCATAATGTTAAATAGAAAGCCTGAATAGTCTTAAACTCTGTTAAAGAAAATTGAATTTATTATTAAAAATCTTTGCAAAGAGAAAAAAGCAAAATAGTGGATTAGAGACATCTCCATACCTGCCACTCAGGGTGAGACGGGTGTGAGTGGACTCCAGCCACCTCTGGCTGAGAGATATTGCCCAGAAACACTACTCTGGTGGCACAGTGAAGCATAGGGGATGCCAGACACCAATGAGGAGGTCAGAATTTGAGGAAGACAAGCACAGAAGGCAAGTGCCTGGGTATGGGCAGGGGCTAGACAGCCCTCCAGTTGAGGACTAGAGAAAGGAAAGGGTGTTTGCAGTTTTTGTTCAGACAGGGCTACTCATTGGAGCTTCTTTGGGAGAGCTGAAGTGAGCACATAAACTCAAACAGGGTCTGGAAGCCAGGATTGAATCACTGGGCAGAGTGGAGCTCCTATTGGCTTGGCTACTAGTGTAGTGCCACCATTGTCGGAGGGCCGCCCCGGAGGAACAGTATGCAGAGTCTTAGTGCATGGCTAGCTCTGAGATGCCTGCTGAGTTTTGGTTTCCATCTTAGGGGTGAGTTGAACAGATCTCACACACCAAGGAAAACCACTTTGTCGTCAGGGGGCACTGATTGAAAGGTTGAGACATGCCTCCTAAGAAATCTGGCCAGAGCTTCAGGATTCCAATCCTGTGGGGACTGAATGCTACCAAAATGCACAAGACTTGATCAAAGGGAAATGAATCAGAAAGAGAGTACCTGTCTTATCTCCTTGGCAACTAGACAGTGGCTTCTGGCACCCATCTTATACAGCAAAACTAATGTGTGTATTCTCCATCTCCTAACACCACAGTACCACCTGGCATCCAAGAAATCTATATATATGTATATTTTCATTTTTATCTTCTTTTCCAATTTTTTTTGTTATTTATTTTTTATTAAATGATAACTATGTACATTAATACAATTCTGGGGTCCAGTGTGGTGTTTTCATTTACAATTTGAAATATTTTCATCAAACTTGTTAACATGGCCTTCATGTCATTTTCTTAGTTATTGTGTTGAGACGTTCATATTCTACTCTTAGATTCACTTGTACCCTTGTAAAATAAACCATAGAAATGATCCCTCCAATCACCCTCCATCCACCCATTCCTCCATCCCCTCTCCCTCCCCGTTCCCATATTCTTAGGCTTTTATTAGTTTATAGATTTCCTATGAAAGCTATAAATTAATTTCATAACAGGGCTGTGTACATTGGATACTTTTTCTTCCATTCCTGTGACACTTTGCTAAGAAGAACACTTTCCAGCTCCATCCATGTGAACATAAAGGACGCAAAGTCTCCATCTTTTCTTTATGGCTGCATAGTATTTCATGGTGTACATATACCACAGTTTGTTGATCAATTCGTGGATTGATGGGCACTTGGGCTTCTTCCATGACCTGGCAATTATGAACTGGGCTGCAATAAACAGTCTGATACAAATATTTTTGTTGTAATGTGATTTTTGGTCTTCTGGGTATATACCTAATAAAGGAATTGCAGGATCAAATGGCAGGTCTATTTTTAGTTCTCTAAGTGTTCTCCAGATTTCTTTCCAAAAGGAATGTATTAGTTCACATTCCCACCAGCAGTGTAGAAGTGTTCCCTTTTCTCCACATCCATGCCAGCATCTCTGGTGTTGGGATTTTATAATATGGGGTAATCTTACTGGAGTGAGGTGGTATCTCAAAGTAGTTTTGATTTCCATTTCTCTGATGATTAAGGATGGTGAGCATTTTTTCATATATCTGTAGGCCATGCGCCTATCTTCTTT
>CAUYTI010107506.1:0-12498 GCA_963575145.1 Galago senegalensis
CGCCTGTGGTCCCAGCTACTTGGGAGGCGGAGGCAGGAGACTCGCTTGAGCCCAGGAGTTGGAGGTTGCTGTGAGCTGTAATGCCACAGCACTCTGCCCAGGGGGACAGCTTGAGGCTCTGTCTCAAAAAAAAAAAAAAAATTAAAGAATGCATATATACACTAAAATAGTACATTATACTTTATAAATAAATACATTTTATTTGCCAATTAAACCTTAATAAAGCCAAAAAATAAAACAAATACAAAATTAAAGTATCTTAAAGCAAAATGCTGCTGTTGTAACAGAAAAATGAATCCAAAATAGAATGTCAACCAAAGAGGGCCAGGTGATCAATGACAGTCAAACAGGGGTCCGAGGAGTGAGGAGCAAATGTGTGGGGGTGATTAACCCTCGAGGCAGGGAGCCAATCCTTCCAGTGCTTTTATATTCTCCCAATGTGGATTTGCTTAAGTGGCCCCGGGTTAGTTAAAAGAACAAAACTGCATGGACATTGTTGCTCTGTGAAACTTCAAACCTTCCCCCAAAGACCAAAATACTGTGGTCTCTGAGTAAACCTCAGGATGGACAGGAAAATTAGGGGTGCTCCAGAGACTCAGAACTGATCAAGAAAAAGTATCTGTCAGAGACTTTACAAACAGCCTGTGGCAGGCTGCTTCACCCTCCTTCCGGTGCCATAGTTGGAGGGGAAAGAACAGATAACATGGTCAACAATTATCTGTGCTTACGTACATAACAGGTGGAGGACAGGAAGCTAGAATCCATCCTCCCCACCCTCTTCCCAAACTCCTGTCTGTTCTGTAGCTGGAGATTGTGAACAGCATATGATTTTCGCCTGCTTCATAGAGTAAACGGTGCCCGGTAGGTCATTACAGAAAGCAGAGCTTCTCTGGTGGAAAGGAAGATGTTGGGTCTGGAATGCCACCGCTCAATCCCTCCACCCCCAATGCCTTGCACTTCATAAGAGGGAGAGGGGTGGGCAGACAAGGAGAGCCGAAAAGGACGAGAAGGTTCTGGTTCATAAAGAGAAGCGGCAATGCTGCGGAGCACTGGGGATTTCATATTCCTTCAGGGTTTTATCTGCCAAAACAATGGTGGGAGAGAACAGTCAGGAGTGAATAATAACTGGCTGCCAGGATCCTTGTTAACCATGGTGATTATCTCCAAGCCAAGTCTACAGGCAGCAGACTGATAAGAGACATCACTTCTCTTTACAATTCATTTAGAGCTATTTTTTTTGCCTTTCCATTCATATGGAAGAGACTTTATTCAGGCTTCTAAGCTAGGACTCTGGCCACTGCAGGGGCATTTGTCCCTTATCCTTTAACTCCTTCTTGACTCAAACCTGAGAGGAACCAGACCAGATGGTAAGACAGGTCTGAGTGCTCACAGAACCTCCTTTCAGAGGCTGTGGAGGCAGGAGCCTGGGCAGCACATCAGCCTGTGGCCAGGCTTCTTCCCGGGACCCCACTCCCACCACAACCTGTCTGGGCAGCTGCTTCCCAGCTGCAGTCCTTGCCAACCCTCACACTGGAGGGAGGGAAATGAAACCACTGCCATTTATCACCTGTCAGAAATTCAGACTCCACTTGTCCTGAGCAGCGCAGCCAGACACACAAAGACAACCACCAGGCAGAGGAGAAGAAGAGAGAAATGAAAGAGAGCCAAGGGGCCCATATCCCACTTGCAGGGAAGAAGACGGGAACAGAACCGAACATTTTACCAGTATCTTCCTGTCCTTGACCTAAGCAGGGCAGCAGAATCTGTGAACTTGTATTTCTCTAGGAATAAAAAGCTCTGGCTGTGGGTCTCAATTCCACCCCTTTGCTGTGTGCCATCTTCCAGAAATGTACTTGCCCCTTTTAACATGGGGCTCCTTCATTAGTAGTGGGAGAATAATATGAACAACTGCTTCCAGACTTTTATGCGGTCAACTAAGAAATATGACACGTTATATACACTATATAGCACTATAGAATGATTATTAAGAGAATCCAAAGACTCGCCGGGGTCTGATTCTGAGTGTGTTTATCATCTTACCATCCCCTCTGTATGATCCATCCCACGGAGGACCAGGTTTATCCAAAGTGGAGGAATCACAGGGCTGCCTAGGACAATGATCTGATCAGATCTCTGCAGCAGACTGCAAAGTACAAAGGAAAGCACTGAGGCCCCGAGGTGTGATAAGCTCTTACCAGCCGCACACTGGGGAACATTATTGTCTCTGTAAATTCTTATCTGTGACATCAGGCTAAAAGCACACACTTTCTGAGTTAGAGAAATGTGTGAGCTAAGTTTCCCAGTCGTTAGGGAAAGATAAACCTGACCATGTCTGTCCAAGTGGCTAAGACAAACATGCAGGAATTAGCACTCTAGTAGCTAAGTGGATTGAGATTTAACAAACTGCTCTTTCTTGCTTTTTTAAATTATTCCAATTCTCAGACATTACAGGAGGGAGAAGAGTTAACTTTTTCCATTGATGGTACCTCTTCCTGTTTAGAATCAACAGTCTCTTTTGTGTACGTTGGTGTCTTTGGGGCCAGCACTCAGGCTTTCAGCTTTCTCTCCCTCTGATGCACTGAGAGACAGCATTTGGGTCTGGGAGGAGGGGCTCACCTGGACTCACAGCAGACAGGGAGGAAGGCCCTCCCATTTCTCCAAGAGGTGCCTTACCTTGTACTCACATCTGGTACACGGTGAGATGTGGCTGACTCCATCAGATCTTTGGCGGTTATTGTACTAATACCTACTGCTGCTGAAATTCTTGGTACTGGTTATTTGCCCAGATTGCAAAATGCCTATTCCTACATGGTCTTTTTTTGGTCTCAGCCCCAAATCTGCTAGTCTACCCATTCCCTCCGTACATCTGAGCCCCACTGCAAAGCTAAGAAGAAACTTCTGAATTCCCTGAGGGCCCTGCATGGCCAGGAGAACCAGCAGTGTCCTCTCTTACACATTGTCTATCTGGACCACTTCTCAGCCCCCCCCCCCCACACACACAGCCTTCACACATAGACCTAAAGGTTATAACCTAAAAAGAAGGGGAAGGACCCTGGTGTCTGTCTTACCTTCATCTTCCATGCTCTCTCATCTCCTTCCATCATGAACGTGCTAGAGAATTAGAGTTTCTCTAGTCTTATGAGTCTTTCTCTACCTACCCTGAGTGTCCCTGATTGTGGTTTATGGTAGTTTTTTTTTCTTTACCAGTTAATAAAGTGTCATAAAATCAGTTTAGTGGGTCGAGGTCAGCATTTTTAGAAACAAAATAGCATACACAGAACAGAACTGAAAGTATCGCAGGGCATTCTCTAAAGTAAGGGCAATATTCTTTACTGAAATTTTTGTTTCAATTTTTACATCAATATGTGTGTGTACATATGTCTTAGATGATAATAAAATATGTATTTCTTACTATAGATTGTAATCAAAAAGTTTGAAAACCCCTGGCTAAAGTTAAATGTCTATGTCAAGAAATCCTATCATTGCTTTTGAGATAGAAAGGTAGCTTAAGACTTTGAAAAATCAATTCAGGCCAGGTACAATGACAAATGCCTATAGTCCCTGCTATTTAGGAGGCTGAGATAGGAGGGTTGCTTCATCCAGGAGTTCAAGGACAGCTTGGGTAACATAGCAAGACCCTCATCTTTTTAAAGGAAAAAAAGACCAAACTAGGGGAATCAATCTTTTCCATCAAAAAATGCATAACTCTTAAAACTATTATCCTATCTTGGATTCATCAAAGAATTCCAGTCTGAAACTGAATTCTGAATAATAGATAACTTTGCTTTAGGTGTTATTTTCCCTTTCAATAAAACATAATGACAGAGTGAAGAGCTAAAAAAAAAAAAAAAAGGCAAGATATATAATATATTGAAATCATCCAAATAGTCTAAAAGGTATGATGCCCAGTACACCTTTTAGAAAAGTGCATATGCTACTAACAGAGCTGGCCCGAAGAACTTGCTAAGATTCAGCAACCTGTTATTCCTGGTGTTTTGTCAGACATCTCAGAACCCAAGATGCCCTGATTTATATCCCATCATAAATGGCCCATTAGTAATCCAGAGATTATCTTCAACCAAACTGAATTATTCAGTATTTCTAGAGCCAAATTTAAGAGTGAGCCAGCTAAGACACTTCCCAACACCCCCACTCATAAGGGGAGCCAAAGCAAGTCTGAACCACGTAATGTCAACAGATGGTTTTAAATGAGTGACTACAGCCCAATTTCACTAGGAAAAAACAAATGCGTCAGTGGACTCAGGAGAAGGTCGCATTGCTTTATACTATATAAGTGAGAATAGTGCCTCAGAGTTGGGTTGATAGAGAAAAGACCACCCCTCCCAGACTCCCTGCTCTCCTTCCCTCCCATCCCCCAGCATTCACAGCTTTACCCACATCTGCCTTCACACCATCAGGGAAATCACATTGACTTTCTATACCTTGCTTAGGTCAGACGCTAAAAGGAGTTCGAGACATCTTCGTCCTCTGGGCTCTCTTCCCCACATGGGTCTCTCTATCCTAGGCCTCTTTCCGATGCCATCTACCCAGGAAACCCTTCATCACCACCCATGAAAATCAAGGCCAGTCATCAGCAAGTCCCATATATCATCAATCTTGTGCTTTTCACTGGCCTTATTCTAACAGAAATCTGACTCTCCCAGGAGGGCTTCCCTAGACATCCTCTCAAGTGGCTGCTGGTTTATCTCCAAATTCCTCGTACTATAGAGCCCAGGTGGGATAAACAGGTGCCTGGTGTCCATTCTCACCCCTCCTCCCTAAAGCTCTCTACTGCAATCAGGTACCAGGTACCAACCCACATGACCCACTACCAGCTCTTTCTTGCTGTCGTCTACTGACACCTAAGTCAGGTTCCATCATTTCTTGAAGCTTACATCTCACTTTTACTCTCATTTAGTTATAATTCAATAACTCACTGAGACATAAAGTCAATAATCATATACATGGTTCCCCTCATTTCCTAGCATACGTGTTCATTGTTCTCATCTCCTCCAGTGATGTTTGTGCCACCTACTCTAGCCACACACCCCCATGGTCGTACCAGTAATTGAAACTGGTCGTACCAGTTTCATTACCAGTAATTGAAACATTAAACTACTTTCATTAAACTAACATTAAACTAACTAAACTAAAGAAACTAGTTCTTCTTTCTTTCTTTTTTCAAGAGACAGAGTCTCACTTTGTCACCCTCAGTAGAGTGCGGTGGCATCACCACTCACAGCAACCTCCAGCTCTTGGGCTTAGGTGATTCTCTTGCCTCAGCCTCCAGAGTAGCTGGGACTACAGGCGCCCACCACTATGCCCAGCTATATTTTTGTTGCAGTTTGGCAGGGGCCGGGTTTGAACCTGCCACCCTTGGTATATGGGGCTGGTGCCCTACTCACTGAGCCACAGGTGCAGCCCACTAATTTCAGTTTCAAGCAGCCCACTCTTTCATCATCATCACGTCTTATGTTTGCAGCTTCATTATCCCAATTCCAGAAACTCTTCAACCCCACGAAGACCTACAATCTATAGATACCACTTTTTTTCATCATTTCCCAGAAAGTCTCCTTTATTGCCAGGGTTTTTTGCCTACACACATAAATTTTTAATCATATTATTTTTAATTGTGATCAAACATACATAACATAAAATCTGCCTAGTACTGAGAGGCCACCGAGTAAATGCCTACGGAATGAATGAACGAACAAATGAATAATGGAATAAAGGTCCCACCCCTCGGGCTGGCTACCCTCCAGATGCCACCCCACGTCCAGAACGGTTTCCTGCACTTCTCGGAGAGAAGACTGGAGCTGCCGACTTCGAGCAGCGCCGAGCTGGCAGGGAGGAATTGCTAGCTTGGTTTCCTGGGCTCCGTGCGCTGGGCTCGGGCTCCGTGGCCAGCCCCGGGTTCTGGGCGAGAATGAAGGGCCGCTATACATCATTGCTCCTGTGAAGTGAGAGGCACTTGCTTCCGCAGAGAAAATGTCTTCTTTCTTCACCTTCACCTCAACCCAGAAGAGCTCGGGACCAGCCAGCTTTGTCCGCCCCCTCTTTCTCCTCAATCCCAGGAAGCCGAGAGAGAGAGCCCACTCCCTCTTTTCTGGTGTGTGGTCTGAGTCTCAATTCTGTCTGGCAGACAGTATGGAGGACCCAGGTCAGCAAGGTCATCAGAACGCGAGGAGGAAATCTGATTGATGAGCAAGTGTCAGCGGGAATGAATGGGAACCTTAATTAATGACTTCTGCCCTGTTTCAAAGAAAGGTTCCCTTATACCCAGTTTCTCTCTTTTCTCTGAAAAAAAAAAAATTGAGGTAGAATGAGGAACTGAGGAAGAAAAGGAGGAAAAAACACCCCTATAATCCAAAGTTTTCTAAACGACATAAAGGAGACTTCAAAGACAGACATGGTCAGTTTTTTATGTGCAAGACTGGTTCAGTGATTCTCTCCTCTCTTTGTTTCCATGGACAGCTAGGCTCCATTCCAAAGCTAAAAAATAAAAGGCCGCATTGTTCCGAGGGGAGCTAGCTTTTACAAGAAACTTCCTCCTCACCACTGGGGCAAATTAACTGCCTAGACCCTGGGTACTCCGGGAGCATTGCTTCCAGACCTGCCTCCCACTCCTGCCCTGCTCATTCCTGCCAAAAGATACATATATCTAAAATGCACAAAGTCCACCCGACAGACTCAGAAAACTGGCCTGGCCAAAGTCAACATGGGGAGGCTTGGTCCAGGCTCACGGGCAACAAAGAGGAGGCAATGTTGGCACAAACAGATTGCAGAGGATTCCTGAAGCAAGTGGCCTCCACCCTAAGGTTCGCAGTCAGTACTATCAGTTGGTAACTCAGTGTTGAACACCTGCCACAGGCCTGGTCCTGGGACTGAATGAGGCAGCAGAATATAAAGATAAAAAGTCCAAATCATAATTTAGCAAGTTACTTAAACTTTCTGCTCTCTGAATCTTCACCTCTAGAGATCATAATACCTGTTTCCACAAGTTGCTGAAGATGTCATGAAATAAGACAGCTCAGATAAAATTCCTATGCAGTGCCTAGCACACAGAGAGTAATCGGTAAGAGAGAGTTTAGAAAGGCAGTGGGGGTCGGTCTCTCCCCAGAGGCACTCCCTGCCCAGTGAGAACAGCAAACATGTAAAACACATAATTATGTTGTGTACACAAAATATAGGGCACCAAATAGAATATTACGTTTAGTAACTTCCAAGGGGAAATTTCATGGCAGCTGTTACAAAGAAGAAAATTTAATCTGCGTGTTGAAAATTGAGAGGCCACACACGCCCTTCATCCTAGCACTCTGGCAGGCCAAGGTGCGTGGATTGCTTGAGCTCGAGCATTCGATACACCAGCCTGAGCGGGAGTGAGTCTCCTCTAAAGATAGCTGGAGGGCACCTGTAGTCCCAGCTACTTGGGAGGCTGAGGCAAGAAGATCTCTTGAGCCCAAGAGTTTGAGGTTGCTGTGGCTGTGACATCACAGCACTCTACCCAGGGTGACATAGTGAGACTCTGTCTCAAAAAAAAAGAAAGAAAATTGAGTAACAATTCACTGTGTAAAGGAAAGCGGAAGGATGACACAAGCAAAGGGCAAAGGAGAGCCGCACAAATAGGCTATATATGTAGACATTGCAATGATAGCTGCAACTGACCGTGGCATCAGATTGGATATGGGCCAGAGGCCAGAAGAAGAAGTCAAAGACGGCTGAGGTGGGCTTGGGGGTGGGAAAACGCTGATGCTCCAGATTTCTCTCACAAGGAACAAGGCAGAGGGGCCCGTTCAGCGGCAGAGATGAAAGAGCAGGTTGATTGGATCCATAAGTCCAAACCAGTGGGGTAATTCAGATGCTTATCCACTTCTGGAAGTTCTAGAGGGAGGACACCTCACTAACTTTGCCCTCAGGGGCTCTAATTGTTACAGACCAATTTCTGCAATTCCATCACCTTTGGGAATTACTATTTAAAAGCCAAGTCAGATACTTCTCCGGCAATTCTGCAAAGCTGGTGAGCACACTTCTTTTCAGCTTACAGATTTGAGAAAGCAGGAACAATGCTTAGACCTTAACTGAAACAACTGAAGTCCACTGCTTAACTTAAGTCACTTAACTTATTGTTAAGTTTGAGTTAAAATCCAGGAATTCAGTTTGTGGAATTTTGCAAAAACACATGAAGCCAATAAGTTAAATTGCTTTTCAATAACAAATCAAGACTACATAAAGTTAAGTTACTTTTTACAGATAGTTTTCTATCAATTTCTAATTTTTTTTTTCCCACAGTTTTTGGCTGGGGCTGGGTTTGAACCTGCCACCTCCAGTATACAGGGCCGGAACCCTACTCCTCTGAACCACAGGTGCCACCCTCAATTTGTAACTTTTTGATTAGCAAATACATACACATGGTAATTAAAGGCATGAACAGTTACTAGTTTCTTCTACATTTTTACACAAAAACTAATAGAAAAAAATACACAAAAACTAATAGAAACTTGATTGCATAATTCCTTTTATTTACACGAATGATATACTAACTTTTGCACCTTTTTTTTTCCACTTAGCAATTTATCTTGGACCTTGTTCCATATCAGGATACATAGTGCTATTTATATTCTTTTAATCACTTTCTTTTTTTTTCTTTTTTGAGACGGAGCCTCAAGCTATCCTCCTGGGTAGAGTGCCGTGGCATCACGCTCACAGCAACCTCCAACTCCTGGGCTCAAGCGATTCTCCTGCCTCAGCCTCCCAAGTAGCTGGGACAACAGGCACCCGCCACAACGCCCGGCCATTTTTTTTTTTTTTTTGGTTGTAGTCATCATTGTTGTTTGGTGGGCCTGGGCTGGGGATTCGAACCTGCCACCTTAGGTGTATGTGGCTGGTGCCTTAGCCACATGAGCCACAGGCGCCAAGCCCACTTTCTTTTTCTTTTTTTTTCAAGGTAGAGTCTCATTTTGCCACCCTCGGTAAAGTGCTGTGGTATCATAGCTCACAGCAACCTCCAACTCAGCTCAAGTGATCCTCTTGCCTCAGTTTTTCTTTCTTTCTTTCTTTTTTTTTTTAGAGACAGAGTGTCATTTCGTCACCCTCAGTAGAGTGCCATGGCTCACAGCTCACAGCAACTTCTAGCTCTTGGGCTTAGGTGATTCTCTTGCCTCAGCCTCCCAAGTAGCTGGGACCACAGGCACCCACCCCAATGCCCGGCTATTTTTTTGTTGCAGTTTGACTGGGGCCGGGTTTGAACCCACCACCCTCAGTATACAGCCACAGGCGCCACCCACTTTCTTTTTCACCATTTTGCCTTTACCTCAAAATATGCTTTATGAAATATTCTGGTACTTACATCACTTTATAGATGGTAGAATAAAGTTTAAGTAGTAGAATTGCAGGAGGAAAGGATATGTGCATTTTTACCTTTTACACTTTAGTTCTTGCCAGATTGCTCTTTGGTTAACACTCCCATTAAAAGATCATTAAAGTGCCTACTTTCCCTCTCACAGATGCAACATGTTAGCAAATGTCTCCATCTTTCCAATCTGATAGGTAAACATGGGGTCTTATTATAAGGAAGTTCATTATTTCTTCATATACTTAATAGCAGCATGTATTTCCTGTTCTATAAATTGTATTTTTTGTTGTTGTTGCAGTTGTCATTGTTGTTTAGCTAGCCAGGGCCAGGCTCAAACCCACCAGCCTGGGTGTATGTGGCCGGCACCTTTCTCACTGAGCTATAGGCACTGTCTATAAATGGTGTGTTTTGATTGTTGATATTTTCTTAGTGAATTGCAGACATTTTAGGCTTATGTGCCAGACACTATTCTAAGCGTGTTATATAAATTAACTATTTTGATCATCATAACATTACTATGTAAGCTCTAGTATCCCCATTTTCTTAAATGAAGAAATAGAAGCTCAGAGGGGTTTAGGAATCACTCCGGTGTCACACAGTCACAAAGTAGCAGAACCTGTATTTGAACACAGGCAGCAAAGCTACATAACCCAAGGGTTAGCTGACCATTATGCAATGCAGCTTCTTAGAACTGTACCCCCCTTCCAGTACCCTGGCCTCCACGTGCTTTGAGACATTAAATGAAGGAAGGCACAAGCGAATTACTTGCCCCATTGGGGAGACCAACAGGGGAAGATTGGGGATACTCAGAAGGAGACAGGTGCCTCCGCTTTGTTCTTCATCAAAAAAAGGGAGAAGAGAAATTGGGGGACTTAGTTTGGAGGAGATAGGCCTGTTGCCATCTCTCGCAGCCAGTGACTTCGTAGGCCCTGAGGAATTTGCATGTGTCCTGGAGCCCTTTGGGGAATGCTGATCTAACCATCCATAATTGCAGAGAGAGGGAACATTTTAAAGAACACCAAGGAGATTCAAAGAGCAAAATTCAGGGCCTGAGAAACTATAGGGGGAAAGTCCATATTGCTTCAACAATCTTTCTAAGTGTGGGTAAGGTTTTTTAATTAAATTAAAGTACACTTGCATAACTGCCGCCAAATCAAAGAGAACATTGATTAAATCCTGATTCGAGTAAATTAATTTTTAAAATTCATAAGACAATCAGAGACATGTGGATAGAATTACATATTTTATATTAAGGAATTGTGGTTAATCATGTAGGTATAATAGTATTGTGGTTGTGCCTCTTAAAACAAGCATTATCTCTTAGAGACATATACTGAAATCATCGTAGATTAAACTATATGCCATTAGGAATTTTCTTACAAATAATCCAGTTTGGGGTAGAGAAAGTACTGATGGTACTTATCAAACAGTACTGGCCCTGATAATCACCAAACCGGGTGATAGGTACTGGGGGGCTCACCTTACTACTCTACTTTTTCAAATGTTTGAAATTTTTTATTCCAAAAAATTTTTAAGGTAAAAAAATTAACCTTGATTCTCACCTCCCATCATATAAAAAAGTTATGTAATCTATATAATGGACCTAAAGGTGAAAGCTAAAACTATAAAGCTACTAAAAGAAACCATAAGAGGGTATCTCCATGACCTTAAGGTAGGCCAAAACTTTTTTAGTTAGGACATATAGTCACCAACCATAGAGGGAAAAGGTTGATAAATAAGACTATAAAATTACAAACATCTGCTTTTCAAAACATACAAAATAAGACTAAAATGAGAAAGCATTACACACCCACCAGAATGGTTAAAATTAAAAAGAATGGCCACATAAAGCAAGCAAGGAAGTAGAGCGATTTGAACTTGATGCGTTGCAAGGGGAACTCTATAAATGCTGACCTGTTTTGGAAATTGGTCTAGCAATTTATGATAAAGATAAACATACATCTACCACTCTTGGGTATATACATAAAAGAAACAAGTACATATCTCACAAAAACTTCTGTATGCTAACATTGATAGGAGCTTTATTCATAACAGTCCACACTTGAAAAAACCCAAAAGTCTATCTATAGAAGCGCACAAATAACTTGTTTTGTGTTTAGACAGTGAAATACACCTACTCAATAATAAAAAGGTATGAAGGACTAGCATACACAGCAACATGAATGGGTCTCAAAACTGTTATGTTGAGCAAAATGAACTAGAAACAGAAGTGTATTCTGTATAGTTCCATTTATGTGAAGTTTAATAACAGGCAAAACAAATCTATGATAGTAGAATTCAGTATAGCGCTTACCTCTTTAGAAGGATTTTGGTGTCAACCAGAAAGACATGGAGGAAACCTTCTGGGGTCATAGAAGTGTTCTAATCTTTTTCAGGTGATACTCACATGAGTTTTTATCTGCATAAAAAATGTACTGATCCATTCACTTAAGATTTGTGCATTTTACTGAATGTAATTTATGCCTCAATAAAGCAGTTTTCTAAAAATGTAAAAAATAGAATCACAGAGACATAAATTACTGACAGTATGATAGAGTAGGTATTTTAAAAAGTCTGGTTGCTGGATAAACCTACAACAATTATACATTTAAATGCAAGCTATGTCAGAAAGGACAGAGTAAAATTACAGAGAGGATTGAATTACTGTGCATACGAGTAATGGAAGCTGAAAGCTAGTAGGATACGAGTCATGGATGGAAGCTGAAACCTTGGAGGGTAGAAGAAGAGTTTAAGGAGAAGCTAGATGCCAAAAAACAAGGCAGCAAGCTGGAAAATGTTTCTAGCAAGAAATCCATAGAGGAAGGAATGATCAGTAGATGTTTAGATCAGTGACAGCTGCAGGTTGTTACAAGTATTCTATGCTGGCTCGGTGCCTATAGCTCAACCGGCTAAGGCGCCAGCCACGTACACCTAAGGTGGCGGGTTTGAATCCCCAGCCTGGACCCGCCAAACAACAATGACGGCTGCAACTAAAAAATAGCCAGGTGTTGTGGCGGGCGCCTGTGGTCCCAGCTACTTGGGAGGCGGAGGCAAGAGACTCGCTTGAGCCCAGGAGTTGGAGGTTGCTGTGAGCTGTAATGCCATGGCACTCTACCCAGGGGGACAGCTTGAGGTTCTGTCTCAAA
>CAUYTI010107507.1:0-12742 GCA_963575145.1 Galago senegalensis
TCACATTGTCAAATTTCTGGGCATAGAGTTTCTGGTAGTATTCAGAGATAATCTCTTGTATCTCTGTGGCATCAGTTGTTATTTCCCCTTTATCATTTCTGATTGAGGTTACTAGAGATTTTACTTTTCTATTTCTAGTTAATCCGGCCAAAGGTTTATCTATTTTATTTATTTTTTAAAAAAACCAACTCCTTTTTGAGTGGCGCCTGTAGTTCAAAGGAGTAGGATGCCAGCCCCATATCCTGGAGGTGGCAGGTTCAAACCCAGCCCCAGCCAAAAACTAAAAACAAAAACAAAAACAAAAACAAAAACCCTTGTTTCATTAATTTTCTGAATGATTCTTTTGTTTTCAATTTCATTGATCTCTGACTTAATTTTGGAATTTCTTTTCTTCTGCTAGGTTTAGGCTTAGATTGTGCTGCTTTTTTCTGTTGATGTGCTCTCTTTCAGTTTTTTGAATGTAGGCATCTAAAGCGATAAATTTTCTGCTCAGAGTTGCTTCCCAGAGTATCCTACAGGTTTTGGTAGCTTGTGTCTACATTGTTGTTATGCTCAGGAAGTTAATGATATCCTCTTTCATTTTTTCCTGTACCCAACTGTCATTCCACAAAAGGTTGTTTAATTTCTATGCCTTTGTGTGGGGTTGAATGTTTTTGCTAGAGTTGAGTTCCACCTTTAGTGCCTTGTGTTCTAAGAAGATACAAGGTAAAATTTCAATTCTTTTGATTCTGTTGAGGTTTGTTTTGTGTCCTAGGATATGATCAGTTTTGGAGAAGGTTCCATGGGGCGATGAGAGGAATGTATATTCTTTATCTTTGGGATGGAGTGTTCTATATACATCCATCAAGCACAGTTATTCTAGGGTCTCATTTAAGTTTCTTATATCTTTGTTTAATTTCTGCTTAGAAGATCTGTCCAGCTTGGTAAGAGGAGTGTTAAAGTCCCCTGTTATTATGGTGTTATAGGTTATCACATTGCTCAGACTAAGTAAGGTCTGTTTCAAGAATCTGGGAGCATTTAAGTTGAGTGCATAAATATTTAGAATTCAAATGTCTTCTTCTTATATTTTTCCCTTGATCAATATAAAGTAAACATCTTTGTCTTTTTTGACTTTAGTTGCTTTAAATCCACATGTATCTGAAAATAAGATCACAACTCCTCTTTTCTTCTGGATTCCATTTGCCTGAAAATTATCTTCCAATCCTTAACTTGGAGTTTTAATTTGTCTTTTGAAGCTAGGTGTGTTTCCTGCAGACAGCAAATGGATGGCTTGTGTTTTTAATCCAGTCAGCCAATCTATGTCTCTTCAGTGGGGAATTCAAACCATTAATATTTATTGAGATAATTGATAAGTGTGGTAGTGTTCTATTCATCTTATTTTGTGAGAGTCCATTGCTTAGTTTTGTCTTTTGCATCATTGTGGAGGTTAGGCTCTGTCCTTTAATTTTTGAGTTCTTACTTTGCTGTTGATCCATTGTGATGGTAGTGTATAGAACAGGTTGAAGTATTTCCTGTAGAGCTGGTCTTGTTGTGGTGAATATCCTCAATGTTTGTATATCAGTAAATGATTTGATTTCTCTGTTCATTTTCAAGCTTAGCTTAGCAGGATATAGAATTCTGGGGTGGAAATTGTTTTATTTAAGTAGATTAAAGTAGATGACCATTGTCTTCTTGCTTGAAATGTTTCATTAGAGAGCTCTGCAATCACCTTGATGGATCAACTGGTGCTTACTCCTGGCAGCTTGAAGAATCTTTTCTTTTGTCTTGACTTTGGACAGGTTCATCACAATGTGTCTTGGAGAAGCTCAGTTAGAGTTAAGGCGACCTGATATCTGATATACCTCTGAAAGGAGTGTGTCACAATCTTTGGGAAATTTTCATTTATAATATTCTCTAGTATGGCTTCCATTCCCCTGGGGCATTCTTCTTCCCCTTCTGGGATACCTATAACTCATATGTTTGAACACTTCATAAAGTCCCACAATTTTGTCAGTGAACATTCTGCTTTTTCTCTCTTCTTTCCTGCTTCTTTAACTATCTGAGTTATCTCAAGAGCTTTGTCCTCTGTTTTTGAGATTCTTTCTTCTGTGTGGTCTAATCTGTTGTTGATACTTTGCATTGCATCTTTAAGTTCCCTAACTGACTGCTTCAGTTTCTTTAGCTCTGCTATATCCTTTCTATAGTCTTCATATCTCCTATTTGATTCTGTTTTGGATTTCCTTATGGTTATTTTCCATTTTATCAGCAGTTTCCTTCATTGTTTCCATCATTTCCTTCATTGTTTTCATTATCTGTATTCTAAATTCCCTTTCTGTCATTTCTAACATTTCTTTATAGGTGGAATCCTCTGCAATAGCTACCTCACAGTCCCTTATGGGGGTTGCTCTGGACTGGTTTTTCATGTTGCCAGGATTTTTCTGCTGATTCTTCCTCATGATTGTTTTTCTTTTTAAAATCGGTTTCCTTGCACTAATTTTCCTTTCACTTCCTCTTGCTCTTTAAGTTACCATGCCTCTGGGCTCAGTGCCTGTGGCTCAAGTGGCTAAGGCGCCAGCCACATACACCTAAGGTGGCAGGTTTGAATCCAGGCCGGGCCCACCAAACAACAATGATGGCTGCAACCAAAAAATAGCTGGGTGTTGTGGCAGGCGCCTGTGGTCCTAGCTGCTTGGGAGGCTGAGGCAGGAGACTCGCTTGAGCCCAGGAGTTGGAGGTTGCTGTGAGCTGTGATGCTACAGCACTCTACCCAGGGGGACAGCTTGAGGCTGTGTCTCAAAAAAAAAAAAAGTTACCATTCCTCTGGACTAGGGTTTCGATGAGTCCTTTTGGTACAGGACCAGAAGGATGAGAAGACTGAAGAACAAAAAAGGAAAAAAGAAAAAAAAAAGAGATAGATAAGGGAGAGGGGGTGAGTAAAAGGGAGTATTGACAAAAAAAAGAGAGGCACAAAAAGAGAGAGACAGGAGCAATATAGGTGTACAGTAGGGTTCTTTGACCCAACCTTAAAAACCCCAACATCTGGGGGTGCTGGGTTGGGTAGTTCCCTTGAGGTCAGCAGCTCTTTGCTAGCCTGTTTGGACATAGTACCCCCACCTCCACCAAGTAGAGAGGAAAAACAAAAATTCTATAAATCAAACCAAAACAAATAAACAGAAAACTTTACAGGATAAAATTGGGGGCAAAAACAAATAATAGGGGTAGAAACACTAGCAAAAAATGAAGTTCTAATTGTTTAAGCAGGCAACAATGGAAAATTATGTTCAAACTAGCAAAATGAAGAAAGAAAAGAAAGGGGAAAAAAAGAATCTAGAGGGAAACTGTTGAAATTAAGAAAAATAATAAAAAATAAAAACAAAGCAGTATATATATCTTGCTGAATATTGTCTGGGCAACAGGTGATCTTTTGGGTTATGAAATGTTAATCACAGTGTTGCTACAGCTATATGAGATGGAGACTGGAGTCCTCTGCTGATTTCTAAACCCCCTCAGGGTGGAGAGCCTAAATCTCTCCTCATCCTGCTTAAAAGGCACCTTAAACTGCTAACCTTGAGTAAGCAGAAGGTTTCCCAAAAGCACTTGTCACTGGGATCACTCCTGAAGTGACTGTCCACTTACCCAGTGTGCCAAAATGGGTGTCACTCTATGTCCCTGAGGGCCAAAGCTGTAAGGTGTCTCAGTACCTGCCTTTAGGCTGCTCCATCACTATATTACTTGCCCAAGGTCTCCCACCCCATCCTTGCTCTTCGACTCTAAGGGAGGAGCTTACCAAGGCAGTTCTCCCACAATGGCTCTGTGTGGCCCATAGCCGAACACTATTAGCTCTGTCTGCTCAGTGGCTCAGTCTAGGGTTCTAGACAAGTTCTCCCAAGGTAGTTCAATTGAGTGCCAAGTCCAAAAAAACCCAAAATAGCTCACAGGTAAGGCCTTTCCAGTTTGCAATCTCACCGCTGCTGTACTTACAGCTGCCAGCAGGATTAGACTGAATGAACACATGTAACCACTTGCCAGTTCTCCACTGCTTTTGTCCTCCTCATGGGGTCCAGAAGTCTATTGCTGACTCCCTGTGTCCCCACGGGGATGTTTTTGGGCAGATACAACCAACCAGAGATACCTAGAGTCTTCTCTCTCCAGTCTCACTGTGCCCAGTTGCAAGGAAGCTGTTACTCGGCCACCATCTTGCTCCTTCTTATTTTTTTTTTAAGTTGGCTTCAATGTTTGCTTTTTTGACAGAGCAAGTTTTTGTTTATTAAGGTTTCTAGCAGCACTAATTGTATTAAACTTGCCTTTTCATTAGTGTTAAAGGGAATGGGATAAAATGTTTTTGGTATGTACACTTAGCAGGTAAAAGCTGATGATCTCTTTCATTTCTTATAAAGATTTATTTATTTGTTTGTTTGAATGTAATTTTACATTTCCATCATATACAGGTGTTTTCCTTAAATGTGTTTTCTTCATTTTTTGTGGTATTTATGTAAATATCTTATTTAGCCCTTTAATGTAGTGAATTATTTTGATATATTCTGAAGTTAATCCATCCTTGCATTCCTTGTATAAACTATGCCTGATCATGATGATTATTATTTTAAAAATATACTGTGTTTTGGTTAGCTAGTATTTTTAGGGTTCTTTTTTTTCTTTTTTTTTGGCTTTATGATCACAAGTAAAAGTGACATATAAAAATCTTTTCTTATTCTATACTTATCTGAATTTGGAATCAAACTTTCCTCCTTTTATTTTGTTTACCTTGCATGAGCAAGGCTCATTTCTTCCTTAATAGTTTGGTATAGTTAATCTAAGGAACTATCTGTATCTGTTTTACTTCCCTTTATTTTGGCAGAGGTCAAATGAGAGGAGTAGGGCTAGTTTTGTGAAATAGGTTTGGGAGGTTTAATAAACATTTTGCTTTCTTTAATGGTTGTTATATCATTTTTTTACATTTTTTGAGCTTCTTTTCTTATTTGCTATTTTTATTAGATATTATACATTAAGTTTAATAGCAAGTAGTTTTCATTTATTATTTTAAAATTTCTAATTTTCTCTTTTTAATTTATGAATTTAATTTGCATTTTTCTATCTTGATTCATTTTGTCAGAACTTTGTGTCATTTAAAGAATTAGTTTTATTTTCTTTGTCTTATTTCATTCATTTCTTAATTATTTTCTTTTGGTATGTGTTCAATAAGTGTTCAATTCAGTAAGTAAAAATTTAATTATAGTTAATCATATTTTATTTTTCTGTTTTCTTATAAATGTATTTAAAAGTTTGGCTTTCTCAACTGCTTTAGTTGTGCTCTAGGGATTTTAGCATTTAGTATCTTTATTGTTATTCTGTTCAAAGGAAGTTTTAGTTTCTTTTATGATTTCCTCTTTAACCTTAGAGTTAAATATCATGATATTTTAAAAATATTTTTGGATATGTGACACATTTTAGCTAGTTATTAAAAATTACTTTGAATTTAGTCACATTATAGAAAAATTACAATTATTCCATACTGATTCTTTATAATTTACTGATGGGTTATTGTTGATTTAAGACTAAAAAGCTATATATTCTCTGTTCTACATGTATCTGAACGAATTCAGGTTTATAAATCATGCTTTGTTGGATTTTTAAAAATTGAACTTCTGTGTTTTAGTTAAGAAGATATTTTGTCTGTTGAATTTATCTGTTTCTCGCCATGGAAATTTTAGTTGTTGCATTATCTTGTCAAGGGTCTATTTTTAGTTTTGTATGTGTTCATGATTACTGCATCTTCTTGGTACCAGTATGTGACATTTCTCATTGTCCCTTTTGATGCTTTTGTCTTTGAATTTTATTTTGTCTTGATTTTAAAACTTTGATACATATTCCCACTTTGACCTCCAGAAAGTCTACACTCATGTATAGTTTCAGTTGATTTACACTGTATGAGACTCCTTGCTTCCCCCTCTTCCTCCCACTCTCTAATATGACATGATTTAAGGCCTGTGCATGCTAGCTTTGTCTTTTTTGGTAGCTTAGGAAACTAGACCTGATGCATAGTTCTAGCATTTTTAATTTTAATTTTACCTACTGCCTATCATATACCAGTCACAATCTTCTTAATTGGTTTACTCTAAACAGTATCTTAACTGCATTAAAGGATGGTGCTTGGAAAATCTGACCTAATTGTCCATTAAATCACATTTTATCCTTACTGTTGGGGTTGACTGAGGACTTAGTTGTCTCTGAGGACAGGGTTGGCCCAGCTTCTCACCCAGATGTGTCTTCCCTTAGAGTCTGCTGTGATCAAAGGGTAGACTGTTTCCTGTCATAATTCCCTTGCATCAGCTATAGGCATGAAGATGGCCTACCATGGCCTTCTGCTTAAGGCTGGTCTAGGGCTTACTCAATCCAACTTCCAGGAGGTGGAGGGCTAAACAGATGAGCAGTAGACTCTCCAATCCTGCTGCTTTGTGGTCGATTCTGCCAGTGCACCCTGGTGCCTGAATTCATAGCATGATGTGGGTATGCTGAGCTTCCCTGATCCCCAATATTACCCCTGGCCTGAATGACTTTTGAATTCTGCTGCATGACTGGTAAACGGTCTCGTGGAGTTTGCTGCTTCCCTGAGGCTATTATGTGGCATCTTTTTCAGGGCATTACATCGCTCAGGGAACTAATATCTCTTGCCCCCTGTGAGGTTCTGTCTGCCATTCTCTCACCTTCACCTCCCACATGTTCGCTTTGTGCTTTCATAAATAGCCAGGCTCCTTGAACAGCTTCTATAGAAGCTTAAAGGTAACATCTTTTGTATCTGTACAGTATTTTATATTCTTCAAAGCACTTCAATATACATATTATCATTTGATCTTCACAAAAATCTTTCAGATAAGTAGGTTAGGTGTATTATCCTGATTTCACCGATGATGAAATAGACACAGTAATTAGGTGACTTTCTCATCCTCAGAGACTTTATTCATGTGGAACTGGTATTAAA
The DNA here is from genome assembly GCA_963575145.1 of Galago senegalensis. Taxonomy (NCBI): domain Eukaryota; kingdom Metazoa; phylum Chordata; class Mammalia; order Primates; family Galagidae; genus Galago; species Galago senegalensis. The sequence continues at coordinate 6,959 of CAUYTI010107507.1, forward strand.
GCCTGAGTTGATTTTGGTTGATTTCATTCATTCATCCATCCATCCATCTAGTCAGCCATCCATTCATGCACTCATATTATATGGAGAAGACCCCAAATGGAAAGAACCAGGGCTTTCAAACCAGACAAAATTGAGTTTGAAACATGGTGCCATCCCTTATTAGCTATGTAATCTTGACCATGCACTTCAACCATTCAGAAGATCAGTTTCCTCATTTGTAATACAGGGGAAAATTATGATTTCTAATGTTTTTGTGAGGATCTACAATGCATAAAAATTGCCTGGCAATCACATTGTGTGGCACATGGGTACACTGAACTATTTTAAGTCAAAAACGGTCAAATATCAGAAATTTTATTATCCTACTTAGAGAGACACAATATTGGTCACCATTTATTGAGTTCTTCATTATTGCAGATGGGTCTTTGTGAGATCTCAAGAATGTGGATAGAAATGAGAGTGCATATGCTTTATGTGTCTATATCTTCTGTTAGCCCATGCTGCTGAGCAGTACAGCTTGTGTCTGTGGCATCCTTGGCATCAAAAACCAAGTCTGATAGAGAGTAGGGATCATTAAGAGTTTACTGAGCTGGGTGGTGCCTGTGGCTCAGTGGGTAGGGCACTGACCCCATATACCGAGGGTGGCAGGTTCAAACCCAACCCTGGCCAAACTGCAACAAAAAAAATAGCCAGATGTATGGCAGGTGCCTGTAGTCCCAGCTACTTGGGAGGTTGAGGCAAAAGAATTGCCTAAGCCCAGGAGTTGGAGGTTGCTGTGAGCAGTGATGAATGATGCCACTTTACTGAGGGTGATAGAATGAGACTCTGTCTCTAAAAAAAAAAAAAAAAAAAAGAGTTTACTGAGCTGAAAAGGCCCCTGCTCACAAGGAGGTCATCAACTGCTCAAGGTAGGCACACACATAATCACATAGTTACGATGGAGTGCTACATGTAGTTGGACAGACATGTAAAAGCTGTGGCAAGATACCAAAGGAATTAGTACTCAGTGATGCTGGGGCAGGGATGGGGGATGAAGTGTGCGGGACGGCAGGGGGTAAAACATCACAGAGCAGGTCCGTCAAGACTCATTAGGGCCTGTCTGAGCAAGGGAGAAAAACCACTTTGCTTATCTCGGACTGCACGCTTTCTCTCAGCCAACCCCCTTCTAACATTTGAAATTGAGTTTGTATTCAAAGCAGCCTCTTTGTTTGTCTCACAGTTACTGGTATCTCCCATAATGTATTGCTCTGTAAAGTGCATTGCTCTGTTCTGAGTATAAAAGAGATGCTCAGTAGAGCTAGATTCTATTCTTTGAGTGTCACAACTAGCCATTGTATAACAAAGCATAATATATATGGTGTAAGAAGAAATAGAGGAACACAAGAGATATTTTAGAGAGGGAAAATAAAACATCAAGTGGGAGAGTGTAGAGTGCATTAAAGTTAATAAACTGTCATGGCAGAGGGGACCACTTTTAAATGTGAAGGAAACTAATTCAGTAACTTGTAACTGCAGGATTAGCATCCTACTGAAATGAAGATAGCCATGAGTTTTGCCAAATTCTAAATCTTTTGGTTCTTCTTGACAACCAGTTCTTGGAATTGAATGGATTATATATATATACAACATTACAGAATATATATATATTACAGAATATATATATTGTCCATAGCTCTTTGTGATACTAAATCCATCTGTCTTCCTCTGAATATTCACTGCTGTTCAACTCTCTATATAGTGTTGCTTTTCTTTTAGCTCTGGGAGAAAGAATTTACCTGGTATATTGGGTACAGCCCATCAGCATGGGTTTTCAGGGCTCATGTAGTCATTCCTGTTCTCATGGAGACACTGAGACCAGAAAACTGTCAGGAGTACAGGAATAAACTTTGCTCTGGCGTGAACCACTGAGCTACTCGTCTTACTCACAGGAGAGAGACAAGGCAAATCGATACAAGTCCCCTTCTTGGCAGTATTAAAAGATGACTAAAACAGTAAGCGTTCCAAAATGTTTTTTGCCAAAAATTGGATTGGATTTTGTGCTTCTTCAGCCAAAAAATGTCCCCTGCATCTTACTCTCAAATCATTAATGCCCTTTGCAGTCAAGACTGACTTCTCAGCCTGAATGCTTCTTTATCTTTCTTTATCCAAAATCTTCGTAATAATATAGTTTTTTCTTTTCATTAGCTAAATGCTCAAAGTTTTTAGCCTTCTAACCTCTCACCTTTTTTTCAAATAAGCAGGAGAATTTAAACACATTTTTATCCTCGATTGCACCTTCTTTCCCTTTGTAGAAGAATGAGAGTCCCTGGCTTGGGTTCTGGGTACAGTTTGTAGACTACTTCCTTGAAATATAAAAATGCTAAGTGTATGTTTTAGCATTTTGGTGTTATAACACCATTGTCTGTGGGCAATTACATAACTATTTTCAGGTTCAGTTTCTCCATTTGAGAAATGGGAATAAAATGTCGTTTCCATGGTGACCAAAGATACTGAATATGAGGAAATGCCTAATACAGTGTACATGTGCATTCACCAGATGTACAATAAAGGATTATTTAAAACAAATCAAAACAACATAAGCAGGCAGTAACAGTTCTGTTAAAATAAGAGGAGGTCTTGGAGGATAATGAGAAGCCTCAAGAGAAATGAACAAGGCTTATATCTGTAAACCACTGTGTCCTTAGTCTGATTCATAGTGCAAGATTTAGGGCCATATGTAGAAGTTCAAAAGGCAGGAGCACCGTGTAGGTAAAAGATGGTGAATCATATGCAAATATGGAGTCACCATTATAAGATGCCATCAGAAAAAAAAATGGAAAATTTTCAAAGGTGGCTCTAACATTATTTACTGCAGCTCTTAATAATATTTGTTTCCATATTTGTTGTATAAACAGTTCAGAATAACAGCATTCTTTGTAATAATTGGTCAAGACTGACTTCTCAACCTGAATGCTTCTTTATCTTTCTTTATCCAAAACTTTCATAGTAATATTTTTTTCAGGGTGGTGCATGTGGCTCAAAGGAGTAGGGCTCCAGCCCCATATACCAGAGGTGGTGGGTTCAAACCCAGCCCTGGTCAAAAGCTGGAAAAAAAATCTATCTATCTATCTATCTATCTATCTATCTATCTATCTTTAGCTAAATGCTCAAAGTTTTTAGCTTTCTAACTTCCTACCTTTTTTATGAGAGGCAGTGCAATGCAATACCCATTAGAATACAAAAATCAGAAGATCTTGGGTTCCGGTTTACTTAATTGGTTCGTGGCCTTGGATAGATCACTTAGCTTCTTGGAGCCTTGGCTTCCACATCTATAAAATGGGGATAATACTATTTGTTTTAATCCCCCCCACTGAATTATTATAAGGATCAATTGAGATGATGTTTTTAAAAGTAAAGCCTCCATACTGGTTGTTCTTGTGATTTAATATTAAGAGCCAGATACTGAAAGTGCCACTGAAGAATGGTGGCTGTAGTCTGTTGCTTGCCTGCTGTCCCTCAGCTGAAGAGCAGTTAGTTGAGGGTGGGTTGTAACAGGAGTGCCAGGGGTAAAGTAATAACAGCAGGCCCCCTCCTGGGGACTCCCAAGTGTGTGCTGTCAGCATGGCCACTGGACCACTTGTATCCACTTTTCCTCTTTCGCCTCTGTAGCTGCTGATGGCTATAGAAATAGCACCTTTTATTGTCTTGCTCAAGATTTCTGCAGCCTTTGAAAGTTTCCTTTTCTCTCGTTTTGCTGAGCAAACATCAGAGGTGAGAGACTGGTCTAGTAGAGAGAAGGTGGATGTGATGACCAGTGGATGGAGATCAAGTCCTTGCCTTGCAGCGTCCAGCTTTTCCAAAGACAGGTGGTGTACAGTGTGGGTCCCATATCAACCTTTCTCTCTATTTGTATTTTCAGGGAGTCGACGAGTTGAAGATGAAGCCCAGAACAGAGTGCTGTTCTCCCAAGTTCTGGTTGGTGTTGGCTGTGCTGGTGGTGTCTGGCAGCAGAGCTCGTTCTCAGAAGAGCCCCCCCAGCATCGGCATTGCTGTCATCCTTGTGGGCACTTCCGACGAGGTGGCCATCAAGGATGCCCACGAGAAAGATGACTTCCATCATCTCTCCGTGGTGCCCCGGGTGGAGCTGGTAGCCATGAATGAGACTGACCCAAAGAGCATCATCACCCGCATCTGTGATCTCATGTCTGACCGGAAGATCCAGGGCGTGGTGTTCGCTGACGACACAGACCAGGAAGCCATTGCACAGATCCTCGATTTTATTTCAGCCCAGACTCTCACCCCCATCCTGGGTATCCACGGGGGCTCCTCCATGATAATGGCAGATAAGGTAACAGGGGCTGCAAGTGACACGAGCTGGGGGCTTACATGCAGGACTAAATGATACATTTGTTTTAGTGCCAACTGTGGTTTACCGATGGAGGGACCAGAATGTATTAGGAGTGTAGATAGACCGGGAAATTAGTCTAATCATGTGAAGATGAAAGCTAGGGCAAGGTGCTGGTGTCTAGAAGCTCCTCTAGTTTTCAATAGCTTTGTGTGTCTATTTGTTTGTAAACAGACTCACTGACATGACTAAGAGATAAATGTTGATGCGTGTAGCTCTGTGGTGCGTTTTCTTCAAATATGTGTATTAATAGCACTTTCAAAACTTCAAAATAAGGCATACTGTATTATTCCTTAGTATTACATGTTCTGCCCCATACTGGTTTTAAGACTATAAAAAGAAAAATCCCCTGAGGCAGGGGATTTCTCTCCTTGAAGATAGAGGCAAGTGTCATAGGGATGTAATTCTTGCTAAGAAATCCGTGCTTGTCACATGTGTTGATTTGCACATTTAGATAGATTTTAATCCATGGAGCCAGTAGCCGCTTTTTTTCCCTCATGCTTAGATTTGAAAGCGTTGGTTCTTAAGCTTGGTCACACACTGGAATCTCATTACTGGCCTGGGCTTCGGGGGTTGGGAGGGTGGCTTACAATCTCCTCAGGTGATTCTAGTGTGCAATTATGATTGACAACACTTCTTTAAAGTCTCAGACAAATCCTAGCCTCTCCTGCATGAATGTTAGATGAATTGTCATATGACTAATTAACATCTGACATGGGTGCTTATTCTCTGACTGCAGATGAAGTGTTTTACTTTATTATTGTGTTCTTGCCAATTATTCAGTTATTTTCCCTTGATCTATGGATTATTATTCATTTGCTTAGACACAGGACGTCTGACATATGCATTGTCATTTATAGTCATTCACATCTTAGGAGGATTCATTTCGCCCTAAGTATAACGTTTATTATTTTTCATCATTTTGGGTTTTTAAGATGGTCATTGTCATCTATTTCTCACCACTTTCAGAAATGATTTTAGTTTTTTTTATTTAAAAGACATACTGTGGGGTTAATGATATTTATATACACCTTAGAACCTAGCCCAGACACCACATACATGCTCCTTTACCAGTTGAGAACCGCTGCAACACAGCTGGCTTAGCAGAGACTGAGGTAACCTCGCGTGACCGCCATCGCCACCTGTTGGCTGCAGGCAGAGATGACTCCCTTCTCTTTCAGAGCTTCCCTTTTATTCAGTCTAGGAAAGGTCAAGTTGAAAGTGTTAGCTATAACCAAATAGCCTAAGAACATACAGAGGGGGGAGGGAGAAGGGAAGGGGGAATGGGAGGAGGGAGGGGGTTTGGAGGGATCACTTCTGAGGTTTGTCTTATAGGGGTACAGGTGAATCTTTCTAAGAGTAGAATGTGAACGTTTTAAAGCAATAACTGAGAAAATGAC
>CAUYTI010107508.1:0-11054 GCA_963575145.1 Galago senegalensis
CATTACAGCTCACAGCAACCTCCAACTCCTGGGCTCAAGCGAGTCTCTTGCCTCTGCCTCCCAAGTAGCTGGGACCACAGGTGCCCGCCACAACGCCCAGCTATTTTTTGGTTGCAGCCATCATTGTTGTTTGGCGGGTCCGAGCTGGGGATTCGAACCCGCCACCTTAGGTGTACGTGGCTGGCGCCTTAGCCGGTTGAGCTATAGGCGCCAAGCCTAATTTTTGTATTTTTATAGAGACTCTTTTTGTTGTTGTTTGTTTCTTGCCATTTGTTTGTTTTTTTGTTTTTTTAGAGACAGAGTCTCACTTTATCGCCCTTGGTAGAGTGCCGTGGCATTACACAGCTCACAGCAACCTCCAACTCCTGGGCTTAGGTGATTCTCTTGCCTCAGCCTCCCGAGTAGCTGGGACTACAAGCACCCACCACAGTGCCTGGATATTTTTTGTTGCAGTTTGGCTGAGGCCAGGTTTGAACCCACCACCCTCGGTATATGGGGCCAGCGCCCTATTCCCTGAGCCACAGGCACCACCCTGTTTGTTTGTTCTTAAGATGGATTCTCACTCTGTTTTTCAAACAGAGTCTCACTCTGTCATCCTGGGTGGAGTGCCGTGGTGTCATAACTCACAGCAACCTCAAACTCTTGGACTTGACTGATCTTCTTGCCTCAGCCTCCAAAGTAGCTGGACTACGGGCATGAGTTACTACACCTGGCGAATTTTTCTATTTTTAGTAGAGACAGGATCTTGTTCAGACTGGTCTTAAACTGAGCTCAAGCAATCCACCTGCCTTAGCCTCCCAGAGTGCTAGGATTACAGGTATGAGTCACCATACTCAGCCCTATCCCTTCATTTTACACATTAAGAAAATGAAATCGGTTCAGCACCTGTGGCTCAAGTGGCTAAGGTGCCAGCCGCATACACCTAAGGCAGCAGGTTCGAATCCAGCCCAGGCCCGCCAAACAACAATGATGGCTGTAACCAAAAAAATAGCCAAGCATTGTGGTGGGCGCCTGTGGTCCCAGCTATTTGAGAGGCAGAGGCAGGAGACTTGCTTGAGCCCAGGAGTTGGAGGTTGCTGTGAGCTGTGATGCCACGACACTCTACCAGGGGGACAGCTTGAGGCTCTGTCTCAAAAAAAAAAAAAAAAAGAAAAAGAAAATGAAATCCAGAGGTCACACAAGATCATACAATTCATCCAAGATTACACAATAAGTCATTCACTTATCCTTTCGACAAAGACTAAGTGAGTGCAGCAGATGCCAGGCAGCCTGTCTGCCCAGGATGGGATAGGAAGCCACAGCTGACTATTAGAGCACCACAGCTCTCCTAGGGGCTGCAGTAGCTATACCCTGCCATGCTGTTTCCTTTTTCCAGGCTGAATGTTTTGGAGTCACACCCCAAATTCAGTTGTCCTGTCCATTCTTGAAGGACCTAATTCTGCCTTTCCCCTCTTCCTGCTCATGAATCCCCACATCCTACTCCAGAGACCTCTCACAGTGGGTCCTAGACTGTCAAGCTGTCACCCTGGGTAGAGTGTTGTGGTGTCATAGCTCACAGCAACCTCCAACTCTTGGGCTCAAGTGATTCTCTTGCCTCAGTTTTGTTTCTATTTTTAGTAGAGATGGAGGGGGTCTCACTTTTTGCTCAGGCTGGTCTTGAACCCGTGAGCTCAATCTATCCACCTGCCTTGGCCTCCCAGAGTGCTGGGATTACACGCATGAGCCACCTTGCCCAACCCAGAATGCATCTTAAATTGAAGGCATGCATGGCTTAATTGATGGTATTGTTTTTTTTCTTAGCCGTACATAAAATAACATCAATATATGACAATTGATGATATCTTAAATGCAGTGAAATACAGTAGTATTTACAAGATTAGAGGTCCAAATATGTTCTTATACAATGGTTGGAACTGTGCTCAATGAATATTCAATAGGTATTAACTGTTATAATCTCTTGCTTAAAGACCTTCCCTAGTTCCTCTTTGCCTCAAGAATATAGATCTGGCCTCTATTTACCCTGACATTCAAGGCTCACCATCAGCAGCTGCCAGCTATCTTATCTACTTCTCAGAACAGAGCTGTTCAAACACAAGTGTAGGCTCGGCACCTATAGCTCAAGCAGCTAAGGCGCCAGCCACGTACACCTAAGGTGCCGGGTTCGAATTCCCAGCCTGGACCCGCCAAACAACAATGACGGCTGCAACTAAAATAAAAAAAAAAATAGCCGGGTGTTGTGGCGGGCGCCTGTGGTCCCAGCTACTTGGGAGGCAGAGGCAAGAGACTCCCTTGAGCCCAGGAGATGGAGGTTGCTGTGAACTGTGATGCCATGGCACTCTACCCAGGGGGACAGCTTGAGGCTCTGTCTCAAAAAAAACAATAGCTAACATGGACAAAAACAATGCATCAGACACCATTCTAAGCATTTTATGCACTGTATTACGATAACCATGTAACAAATTTCTCTAAAACTCAAGAGCCTACAGTAATAACCATTATCTCACAGTTTCTGTTGATCAGAAATTTGGGAGCAGTTTTGCTGGGTGCTTTTGCCTCAGGGTCTCTGGTGAGGTTGTATTCAAGATGTATTCAGTCAGGGCTGCAGAAATCTACCATTTGACTGGGCTAGAGGATCAATTTCCCAGAAGGGAAAACTTGCTCTCTTGCATGCTGGGCAAGTTGGTGTTGGCTGTTGGCAAGAGGCCTCAGTTTTGACATGCGGAGCTCTCCATAGAGTTGCTTAAGTGTCCTCCGGACATGGTGGCTGGCTTCCTGCAGAGGGAGTGATCCAAGAGAGCAAAGCATCAGCCACATTTTCTGTTTGTCTCTTACGGTCTACTTCAGAAGTTGCATTCCATCCTTCCTGCCCTATACCACTGATTACACAAATGAGCAGCATGAACCAGGAGGGGGAGTTGCATAGGCAGCCATTTTGGAGGCTGGCTACTACATATAGAAGTAACTCCCCAACAACCTCGCAAGGTGGACACTCCTAGTAGGCTCATCTTGAAGATAAAAAAACAGCCTTGGTACCCGTGGCTCAAGTGGCTAAGGCGCCAGCCACATATACCTAAGGTGGCGGGTTCGAATCCAGCCAGGGTCTGCCAAACAACAATGACGGCTGCCACCAAAAAAAATAGCCAGGCATTGTCGCAGGCGCCTGTAGTCCCAGCTACTTGGGAGGCAGAGGCAGGAGAATCGCTTGATCCCAGGAGTTGGAGGCTGCTGTGAGCTGTGATGCCACAGTACTCTACCCAGGGTGACAGCTTGAGGCTCTGTCTCAGAAAAAGAAGGTTAAAAAAAAAGAGGTACAGAAATGCTAAATAACATGCTCAGATTTATAGTCATTTTAAGTGGTAAAGCTGGAATTCAAACTCCAGAGCTGAGGGCTAAGCTGCTGTGCTGTGAAGGTCCTTGATCCACACTATCTGCCTGAAGGGATATGGCGGCTACCAAAGTGAGAACACTTTGGAAAGTAAAACAGCAGGCATCTACAAGGTGGTGGGCTAATGCTTCTAAAACAAGGGTGAATGGGCAGCACCTGTAGCTCAGTGGGTAGGGCACCAGCCACATACACTGAGACTGGTGGGTTCAAACCTGGCCCCAGGCTACTTAAAACAGCAGTGACACTGTAACAAACAAAAAAAAAAAAACAGCTGGGCATTGTGGTGGGTGCCTGTAGTCCCAGCTACTTGGGAGGCTGAGGCAAGAGAATTGATTAAGCCCAAGAGTTTGAGGTTGCTGTGAGCTGTGACGCCATAGCACTCTACCCAGGGCGATAGGTTGAGACTCTGTCTCAAAAAAAAAAAAAAGATGATCAGGCAAATGCAAATTAAAACCACAATGAGATATCACTATACATGAATTAGAATGACTTGAATTAGAAAGTGTTTTTTTTTTCCAACATGCTTCACAGAAAGGTATAGAAAGTGTTGATGAGGATGTAGAGTAACTGAAACACTCATACACTGCTAACAAGATTTTGAAATAGTATAACCACTTTGGAAAACAGTTTGTCAGGTTACTTTTATTTTTATTTTTTTTGAGACAGAGTCTCACTATGTCACCCTTGGTAGAGTGTCGTGGCGTTACAGCTCACAGCAACCTCAAACTCTTGGGCTCAAGCAATTCTCTTGCCTCAGCCTCCCTAGTAGCTGGGACTATAGGCGCCCGCCACAACGCCCCACTATTTTTATTGCACTTGTCATTGTTGGTTAGCTGGCCTGGGTCGGGTTCAAACCCACCACCTTTGGTGTATGTGGCTGGCACCATAACCACTGTGCTATGAGTGCCAACCCTGTCAGTTTTATTAAAAAAGTAAACATGTCTGTTCCATGACCCAGATATTCCACTCCTGGGTATTTACTGGAGAGAAATGAAAACATATGGCAACCCAAAGACTAAACATATAAGGTTGTAGCAGTGTTATTTGTAATAGCTGCAAGTTAGAAATAACCCAAATATTTATCAATAGATGAATGGATAAACAAATTGTGGGGTGGCGCCTGTGACTCAGTGGGTAGAGCACTGGCCTCATATACCAAGGGTGGTGGATTGGAACCCGACCCCTGCCAAAACTGCAACAAAAAAAAAATAGCCGGGTGTTGCGGCGGGCGCCTGTAGTCCCAGCTACTCAGGAGTCTGAGGCAAGAGAATAGACTAAGCCCAAGAATTGGAGGTTACTGTGAGCTGTGACGCCATAGCACCCTACTGAGGGCTACAAAGTGAGACTATTTCTAAAAAAAAACAAAAACAAATTGTGGCTCGGTGCCTGTGGCCCAAGTGGCTAAGGCACCAGCCACATACACCTAAGGTGGTGGGTTAGAATCCAGCCCAGGCCCGCCAAACAACAATGACGGCTGCAACCAAAAAAAATAGCCAGGCATTGTGGCGGGCACCTGTGGTCCCAGCTACCTGGGAGGCAGAGGCAGGAGACTCGCTTGAACCCAGGAGTTGGAGGTTGCTGTGAGCTGTGATGCCACAGTAACTCTACCCAGGGTGACAGCTTGAGGCTCTGTCTCAGAAAAAAAAAATTGTGATATATTTGTATGATGGAATACTAATCAGCACAAGAAAGGAATGAATACTAGTGATACAACATCATACATCATACAATTCATAAATGAATCTCAAAATGATTTTGCTGATTTAAAGAAGAGTGTGGGCTGGGCACAATCCTGCACCCCTGTAATCCTAGCGTTTACAGGAGGCCACTCCTCCTCCACTTCAGGAGGCCAAGACAGGCAGATTTCTTTCTTTTTTTTTTTTAAATAGAGACTCAAGCTATTCCCCTGGGCAGAGTGCAGTGGCATCACAGCTCACAGCAACCTCCAACTCCTGGGCTCAAATGAGTCTCCTGCCTCTGCCTCCCAAGTAGCTGGGACCACAGGTGCCCACCACAATGACTGCTATTTTTTGGTTGCAGCCACCAGTGTTGTTTGGCCGGCCCGGGCTGGATTCGAACCCGCCACCCTAGGTGTATGTGGCTGGCGCCCCAGCCACTTGAGCCACAGGCACCGAGCCGACAGGCAGATTTCTTAAGCGCACCCTGTCTCTACTAAAAAGTAGAAAAACTGAGGCAAGAGGATCGCTTAAGCCCAAGAAAGCTGGAGATTGCTCTACCCAGGGTGACGGCTTGAGACTCTGTCTCAAAAAAAAAGAGAAGAAAAGTGCATAATGAATTATTTTATTTAAATAAAATTCTAGTAAATACAAACTAGTCCAGAGTGACAGCAGATTAGTTGTTGTCTGGGGAATGAAAAGTAGAAGTGGCTCGGCGCCTGTGGCTCAAGCGGCTAAGGTGCCAGCCACATACACCTGAGTTGGTGGGTTTGAATCCAGCCCGGGCCCACCAAACAACAATGACGCCTGCAACCAAAAAATAGCTGAGCATTGTGGCGGATGCCTGTGGTCCCTCCCAGCTACTTGGGACGCTGAGGCAGGAGAATTGCTTTAGCCCAGAAGTTGGAGGTTGCTGTGAGCTGTGATGCCAAAGCACTCTACCCAGGGCAACAGCTTGAGGCTCTGTCTCAAAAAAAAAAAAGGTAGAAGGAAGAGATCACAAAAGGACATAAAGGGCAGTGCCTGTGGCTCAATGAGTAGGGCACTGCCCCCATATACCAAGGGTGGCGGGTTCAAACCCAGCCCCAGCTGAACTGCAACAAAAAAATAGCTGGGCTCGGCGCCTGTGGCTCAAGTGGCTAAGGCGCCAGCCACATACACCTAAGGTGGTGGGTTCAAATCCAGCCCGGGCCCGCCAAACATCAATGATGGCTGCAACCAAAAAAAAAATAGCCAGGAGTTGTGGCGGGCGCCTGTGGTCCCAGCTACTTGGGAGGCTGAGGCAGGAGACTCACTTGAGCTCAGGAGTTGGAGGTTGCTGTGATCCGTGATGCCACAGCATTCTACCCAGGGCGACAGCTTGAGGCTCTGTGTCCAAAAAAAAAAAAAAAAATAGCTGGGCATTGTGATGGGCGCCTGTAGTCCCAGCTACTTGGGAGGCTGAGTCAACAGAATCACCTAAGCCCAGGAGTTGGAGGTTGCTGTGAGCTGTGATGCCACAGCATCTACCGAGGGCAATAAAGTGAGACTCTGTCTCTACAAAAAAAAAAAAAAAAGAAAAGAAAACAAAACAAAAGGACATAAACTTTAGGGGTGGCAATTAGGTTCATTGGTTATGGCAATTCGCATGTGATTGCATTAGTGCATACATTTGTCAAACTTATCAAATCATATGCTTTAAATATGGGGAGTTTGGGTGGCGCCTGTGGCTCAGTGAGTAGGGTACTGGCCCCATATACCGAGGGTGGTGGGTTCAAACCCAGCCATGGCCAAACTACAACAAAAAAATAAAAATAAAAATAAATAGCTGGGCATTGTGGTGGGCGCCTGTAGTCCCAGCTACTTGGGAGGCTGAGGCAAAAGAATCGCCTAAGCCCAGGAGTTGGAGGTTGCTGTGAGTTGTAATGCCACAACACTCTACTGAGAGTTAATACGTGAAACTCTGTTTCAAAAAAATTTATAGGCTTGGCGCCTGTAGCTCAAGTGGCTAAGGCGCCAGCCACATACACCTAAGGTGGCGGGTTCGAATCCAGCCCGGACCCGCCAAACAACAATGACAGCTGTGACCAAAAAAAAAAAAAAAAAAGAAATAGCCAGGCATTGTGGTGGGCGCCCGTGGTCCCAACTGCTTGGGAGGCTGAGGCAAGAGACTCACTTGAGCCCAGGAGTTGGAGTTTGCTGTGAGCTGTGAGGCTCTGTCCCCCCCCCAAATATATAAATAAATATGGGCAGTTTATTAAATATCAATGATGCCGGGCAGCATCTGTGGCTCAGTGAGTAGGGCGCCGGCTCCATATATCGAGGGTGGCGGGTTCGAACCTGGCCCTGGCCAAACTGCAACCAACAACAAAAAAATAGCCAGGCATTGTGGTGGGTGCCTGTAGTCCCAGCTACTTGGCAGGCTAAGGCAGGAGAATTGGCTAAGCCCAGGAGCTGGAGGTTACTGTGAGCTCTGACTTTACGGCATTCTACTGAGGGCGACTAAGTGAGACTCTGTCTCTGACCCTAAAAAGTAAACAAATATCAATTATGCCTCAATAAGGCTATTTTTTTTAAAGCCAACAGATAAAAATAATCAAAAAATCCATCATCAGGTCATTACATTTTTTTTTTTTTTTGAGACGGAGCCTCAAGCTATCCCCCTGGGTACAGTGCCATGGCATCACGCTCACAGCAACCTCCAACTCCTGGGCTCAAGCGAGTCTCCTGCCTCCACCTCCCAAGTAGCTGGGACTATAGGCGCCCGCCACAACGCCCGGCCATTTTTTGGTTGCAGCTGTCATTGTTGTTTGGCGGGCCCAGGCTGGGGATTCGAACCCGCCACCTTAGGTGTATGTGGCTGGAGCCTTAGCCACTTGAGCCACAGGCACCGAGCCTTTTACTTTTTTTAAACAGAGTCTCACTATGTTGCCCTCAGTAGAGTGCTATGGCATCACAGCTCACAGAAACCTCAAACTCTTGGGCTTAAACGATTCTCTTGCCTCAGCCTCCCAAGCAGCTGGGACTATATGTGCCCACCACAATGCTTGGCTATTTTTGTTGTTGTTGTAATTGTCATCATTGTTTAGTAGGCCCTGGCTGGGTTCAAACCCATCAGCCTCAATGTATATTGGCTGGTGTCCTAACCACTTAGCTTTGGGCGCTGAGCCAGCAACTTCAAACTCTTGGGCTCAAGTGATCCTCTTGCCTCTCAGACTCCTGAGTAGCTGGGACTACAGATGCCTACCACAATGCCCAGCTATTTTTAGAGATGGGATGTCACTCTTGCTAAGGCTGGTCTCTGAACTCCTGAGCTCAAGCAATCTACCCACCTCAGCCTCCCAGAGTGCTAGGATTGCAGGCATGAGCCACTATGCCCAGCCTGAGACTCAGTCTTTATAAAAAACAGAAAAATTAACTAGTCGTGATAGTTCGAACCTGTAGTTTCAGCTGCCTGGGAAGTTGAGGCAGGAGGATTGCCTGAGCCCAGGAATTTAAATTTAATGTTACAGTGAGCAATGATGACACCACTGCACTCTAACCCAGGTGACAGAGTGAGATTCTGTCTCCAAAAAAAAAAAAAAAGATATATATTTATATAATGGAATACCACCCTGTAATAAAAAAGTAACTACTAATACACACATCATAGATACATGTAAATCTCAAAAACATTATTTGGGGATGAAATGAGCCAAAAAGAAATTAAAGCTGTGTGACTTCCTTTGGAGGAAAAGGCAAAAATAATCTATGGCTTTGAGGTTGGTCATGGTGGCTCATGCCTTTAATTCTAGCATTCTAGGGGGCTGAGGTGGAGGATGGCTTGAGCTCAAGACAACAACACAAGAAGACCAGCCTGAGCAAGAGTGAGACCTTCTCTACACAAAATAGAAAAATTAGCCAAGGATGGTGGCATGTACCTATAGTCCCAACTACTTGGGAGGCTGAGGCAAAAGGATCATTTGAGCCCAGGAATTTGAGGTTGCTATGAACCACAATCATGTTATTGCACTCTATTTCTACACTCTTGCTCTAACAGAGGGAGATTCTGTCTCAAAGCAAAAAGAAAAAAATATAAATAAAGTGTGTGGCTTTTAGAAATAAGGATAGTAGTTGCCTTGGGCGGTGCCTGTAGCTCAAAGGAGTAGGGTGCCGGCCCCACATACTGGACGTGGTGGGTTCAAACCCAGCTCCAGCCAAAAAAAAGAATAGTAGTTGCCTTTGAGGGATAGGATTTACTGAAAATGGACACAAGAGAACTTCCTAGGATCATAGAAATGTTCTAGATCCTTATCTACCTTAATAGATGTATATATTTGTTTAAATTAATCAAACTATATATATATATTTTTTTTTTTGAGATACAGTTTTATTATGTCACCCTCGGTAGAGTGATGTAGCATCACAGCTCACAGCAACCTCCAAATCTTGGGCTTAAGCAATTCTCTTGCCTCAGCTTCCAGGTGCCTGCCACAATACCCGGCTATTTTTTTTCTTGTAGTTGTCATTGTTGTTTGGCAGGCCTGGGCTGTGTTTGAACCTGCCAGCCCCAGTGTATGTGGCTGGCACCCTAGCAGCTGAGCTACAGGCCCCAAGTGTGTGTGTGTGTGTATATATATATATATATATATTTTTTTTTTTTTCTCAGATTTTGGCTGGGGCCAGGTTTGAACCCACCACCTCTGGGACCAGCGCCCTACTCCTTTGAGCCACAGGTGCTGCCCCAATATATACATATTTTTGAGACAGAGTCTCACTTTGTTACCCTTGAGAGAATATCATAGCATCCTAGCTCATAGAAACCTCAAACTCTGAGTTCAAGAGATCTTCTTGCCTCAGTCTATATTGTTAAATGTGTACATATTATGAAATGTAGATTATAGCTCAATAAAGCACTTTTTTTTTTTGAGACAGAGTCTTAAGCTGTCACCCTAGATAGAGTGCCATGGTGTCACATCTCACAGCAACCTCAAACTCTTGGGCTTCAGTGATTCTCTTGCCTCAGCATCCCGAGTAGCTGGGACTACAGGTACCTGCCACAATGCCTGGCTATTTTTTTGGTTGTAGTTGTAGAATGCCATGACATTGTTGTTTTCAGCAGGCCTGGGCTGGATTCGAACCCACAAGCTCCAGTGTATGTGGCTGGTGAATGAGCCATTGAGCTACAGGTGCCAGGCTCTCAATAAAGCACTTTAATGAAAGTAGATTAATATTCATATGAACATAACAACAATAAAAAGAAATCCTCACTGGCAGCGCTTGTGGCTCAAAGGAATAGGGGGCCAGCCCCACATGCCAGAGGTGGCGGGTTCAAACCCAGCCCCCAGCCAAAAACTGCAAAAAAAAAAAAGAAAAGAAAATCCTCAGTGTATAAATTAAGCAGCATATCAGACATAACCAAAGAGAGAACTAGTGAACTGGAAGATTGATCTGAAGAGATTACTTAAATTGTATCACAAAGACACAAAGAATGAAAAATATGGAAGAAAGGTGAAAAGACATGGAGTACAGAATGCAAAGGTTTAGCATACTTGTAATCAGAGTTAGCAAAGGAGACAGTACAGATGATAGAGGAAAAAGAATATTTGGGGTCAGGTGCAGTGGCTCACATCTGTAACCCTAGCATTCTGGGTGAGCCAGGAGGGAGAACTGCCTGAACTCAGGAGTT
Source organism: Galago senegalensis (assembly GCA_963575145.1). NCBI lineage: Eukaryota > Metazoa > Chordata > Mammalia > Primates > Galagidae > Galago > Galago senegalensis. The sequence goes on from CAUYTI010107508.1 coordinate 10,709, forward strand.
TCTGTTGTTGCTGTTATTGTTGTTTTGAGACAGAGTTTCAAGCTGTTGCCAAGGGTAGAATGCCATGGCATCAAAGCTCATAGCAACCTCCAACTCTTGGTCTCAAGTGATCCTCTTGCCTCAGTTTTCCTATTTTTAGTAGAGACGGGGTCTCACTTTTGCTCAGGCTTTTTTTTTTTTTTTTTGTGAGACAGCATCTCACTTTCTCACCCTTGATAGAGTGTTATGGTGTCATAGCTCACAGCAACCTCAAACTCTTGGGCTCAAGTGATCCTCTTGCCTCAGCCTCCCAAGTAACTGGAACTACAAGCTGGCCACAACACCTGGCTTTTTTAAAGACAGGGTC
>CAUYTI010107509.1:0-11208 GCA_963575145.1 Galago senegalensis
GTTTAGATTGGTCTCATAATAGGGGTGTGTACATTAGATACTTTTTTCTCCATTCTCGTGATACTTTGCTCAGAAGAACATTCTCCAGCTCCAGAAATTTCTCCAAAGAAGACCGGCCTACAGATACATGAAAAAATGCTCACCATCCTTAATCATCAGAGAAATGCAAATCAAAACTACTCTGAGGTATCATTTAACTCCAGTGAGATTAGCCCATATCACAAAATCCAATTAATGTTATTTGTAATACATATTCTGAATTCAACTTCTGACATCTCAGCCACCCCTTTATGAATTGGATCTTCAGCTGTGTCTGCTGTATGCTCTCCTGGGAGAGGCGTTGATCTCCTTTGGTTATTCGTGTTACTGACATTTTCTGATGATTCCATCCCATCTTTTTTTTGTTTGTTTGTTTTTTAAATCATTTGGCTGGATGAGCAGACATGGAAAAGTTTGGTTGGTGGCTCCAGTAGTAGTGATTAACTAGCCCTTTGCCAAAAAGCTGGAAATGGTGTTTATACCTTTTCCACTAGAGTTTTGTCAAGGACCCCTACAGTGCTACAGCCTGAGAACCTGGGGTCCTTCTTGGTGTAATGGGACCAATTGTATCTGTCTTGTTTTAAGGTGGTCTCTGACCTATCCTATTGAATCAGTTCCTCTGGGTTGAAGTCTCAATATTAGCAATGAAGTCACACTTCTGCCACAGGCAGAGAAAAGAAAAATCAAACCTTTCCACAATCACAAACCCAGGATACCACTTTGGATAGTTCTTACGTGATTAGTCCAGTTAAATTTGTCCAAATCAATTGTTCTATCATCACTGGTGTCAGGTGGGAGTGTTCAAAAGGTATTCGACAACTAGATAGCAGAGGTCTGCTGGCAGATCAAGTGTGAGTCTTTTGGGTACTCTGTATGGTCAGATGGACCCATCCAGCAAATAAATTAGCCTGGGAATTTTGATCGTACTTCTCAACCTTGAAATCTGTCAGACTCACTCACTGGTAAAGCTACAGGGCTCTGACCCAGTTCCTTCCAACAAGCAGATGTTCCAGGGATTACACCTTCCTGAATCACAGGCTGGTCCATGTCTTCTGAGCCAGGCCACAACTCTATGCTAGTATCTGGCAGAAGGAGATGATTCCTGACAACCTCATGTGCTACATAAAGGCTGGGATGGTTCACTCACTTCAAGCTCTTCCCCTGATATATGTTGCTGGAAGAACAGGACAGTACAACTTCACAGAATTTATTTCTGTCTGGCTATATTTTCTTTGTGGATCAGACTCAGTCTAGGCTACAGTTTATTGTGGGGTGGCAATGTTAAAGCTCATAGTCAGCTGTCAGTTCCAGCCTCTGCCTGCCCACCTGTGTCTCATATATGAAAGAAAGAAAGAAAGAAAGAAAGAAAGAAAGAAAGAAAGAAAGAAAGAAAGAAAGAAAGAAAGAAGGAAAGAAAGAGAGAGAGAGAGAAAGAAGTTTTGCGAGGTACATTTTTCTAGAGCTATATTAGGAGGAAAGATCAGTAGGCTGATGGATACAGGACTCACATAAAGGAGATTTATTGTGGTCCCAGTAAAAAGAGGGAACAATGAGTCAGGACAAGTTTGTTTATGCTTGGTTTCTTAGAAGACTTCCAGTTGATCTGATGGGTATGAGTCTTTGAGAGATCTCTGATCCCTAGTATCGAAAAGGTTGGGGCAAAGTAATATTGCCCCACATTGAAAAGTGCAACAGAAGATGTGGAGTGTATAATAAGGATATTTTACTGTGTCTAAAAAAGCCTGACTTGAGTCAAGAATTCTATACGTGGGTAGTTTAAATTGATGTGTTCTAATCAACTGAACAAATGGCATGCCAGAAGTCTGTATAACATTCAGCCATTTTTTACTCTTCCAAGATGGGTATCTCACTTGTATTGGGGCTGGTCTCCAATTCAGAAGCACAGACAATCCAATTCACTGGACCTCCAAAATTGCCAAGATGAGAGGCAGAAAAAACACCCCTGGCAACAACACCTGGTTTGAAAAATATCCCATCTTCAATGTCTCAAGTGGTGGCTCACAATGAGTGTGAGTCTGAAATTGGTGCCAGGGTTCGATGCCTCTGGCTCAAGTGGCTAAGGAACCAGCCACATAGACCTACGGTGGCAGGTTTGAATCCAGCCCTGGCCCACCAAATAACAATAACAACTGCAACCAAAAAATAGCCACCTGTTCTGGCAGGCACCTGTGGTCCCAGTTACTTGGGAAGCTGGCAGGAGATTCACTTGAGCTCAGGAGCTGGAGGTTTCTGTGAGCTGGGATGCCATGGTACTCTACCCAGGGGGACAGCTTGAGGCTCTATCCCCCCTAAAAAAAAGAAGTTGTTGCCAGACAACCCTTAACACTATAGCTTGCCATTGAGGCAGGCATCTGTAGTTCCAGCCAATGGGGAGGCTGAGGCAAAAGAATTGCCTGACCCTAGAGGATGGAGGTTTCTGTGAGCTATGATGGCACTGCACTCTATTAGAGTTAAAAAGTGAAAATTCTGTCTCAAAGAAAAGAAAAAAAACAAAAAAGAGCATCCTACGTATGTATATCTATGCAGTTTTACCATCTGGAATGCAGCTTGAGTCTCAATGCTGTACAAAACTTTGACTTTGGTCTGACCCTAATGACTATAATCTTAGCCATTAATGTAATCTATAAGGCCCAAATGGGAGATCATTTCTCTGTCTGTGGATTGAGGGTTAAGAAATGTCCTGCATCAAATGCTTGCAGGAAACAACATGAAGAAAGCAGAAAATTCTAGTGAGTATCTTTGACCAGAAGCCTGGATCCCACAACATTCCAGGATAAAGTCACTACATTCTCATGATGGATGACATCACAATGGTTGTTGCCCTGGATTACTATTTTTAAGCTTAACCGTATTCCTACAAAGCATGCACAGTTTCTGTCTTGTTTGTTTTTAGGTTCAAACTATTACAAAGCGTGGGGATCATTTCTCCATGCTCAATTCCTGCTTCCTAAATTTTGTTTCATAGCCATGGACAAGGGATTCATCAACCCATTCTCTCCTTTTCAAGTCACAGACTCATAAATGGAAGAGTGTGGTATATATCTTGTGCTGCCCTGGGATGTTATAGAACAAGAAATTGATCATAGTGATCAGGGAATGATTGGCAGACCTAAATGATACATCACACAATTCCCAGTTTTATTTTTCATTACGTTTTACTTCTTTGTCTAGAATGGGCTTGTTTTGGACAGTAGGTGTCTGACTGGTTTTTCTCTTGGTATCAGGTGAGGCACTGTCTCCAGTAATGTACTCCATACCTGAGGTTATTTATGATGTTCAAGGGAAATATCAGCCTATCTTGAAATTTCCATCAATCCTAAATGCTGTGCCAGGTGTGTCTAAACTTTTGTCATATTGGCCACTATGCACATTGAAGAGTTAGCTTGGATCAAACATGTAATACAGAATAACTAATGAAACTTGATAAGGATTAAAGAGATCAATATATAGTTGTGGTGATCTTCCACAAGGATATGTAAAACAGTCCTTATATACTCCCCATGTGTTACAGAGTTCTGAGCACTGGATAATTCTCAAAGACCCCAAAAAGCTAATTTATTAAGTAGAGCTCAATGAATTATCCCATGCATGACTACAATATTTTGATGCTCTGGACAACCAAATTTGACAGATCACCATAGCTCCCATGGTAGACACAAGCCTGAGCAACAGTAAGACAACTTCAGCCCTGATATTCCACTGGGTTTCTACACAGATAGAAAGCTTAGTAAAGTGTTACATCCTTTACCTGTATTTCCAGCTGAGGCAGGAGGACCACTTGTAGTTATCACTTCAAATAAAGAGTTGGATTTCATTGTATGCAAAGCTGAGGTCATGGACAATCTAACCTGGGGAACTGATTGAGAGTCTTTTTCATGAAAAAATAATGAAAGGAAGAAAGAAATAAAGGAAGAAAGGAAGGAAGGAAGGGAGAAAGGAAGGAAGAAAGGAAGGAAGGAAGGGAGAAAGGAAGGAAGGAAGGAAGGAAGGGAGAAAGGAAGGAAGGAAGGAAGGAAGGGAGAAAGGAATGAAGGAAGAAAGGAAGGAAGGAAGGAAGAAATTAAGAAGTTAGTTTACCTGGTACAGATTGCAAGAGAATAATTCAGAGGAAACATCAGTTGGTAGATGGAATACAGGACTACATAAAAAAGAAAATTTATTCTGGTCCCCGGGAAGAAAATGGAAGAATGATTCAGGTCAACTTCATTTGTGGTTTGTTCCTTCAGAGAGTGATGGTTGATCTGATGTGTAGATATCATCCAGAGATGTCTCATCCATGGTCTTGAACTGATTGGGTAAGGGAATATTGGCCTAGATTAAAAAGCTCAACAGAAAGAGTGGGGTGTAGAATTTGGACATTATATTGTGCATAAAAAAACCTGACTTGAGTCAAGAAAAGACTCTGTGGGCAGTGTCGAGTGACTATAACAATCTAAGACACCAAAGGGTCAGAGTTGTTTAAAATCTGAAGTCTTGAACAATAAGAGTTGTAGGAAAAAAATTTCCCTATAAGAGAATAATTTCTCCAGTTGACATAGAATCTCGGGGAAAATTTTCAACCTAGATCCATGGTCAAAAGTGAAAATTATGGTCAGGTTTTGTGGAGTGCACCTGTACTCCCAGTTATTTGGGAGCCTGAGAGAAGAAAATCCCCTAACTACAGGTTTTGGTGGTTTCAGCGATGTCTGCAGTACACGGAAATTTATTGAATGTGATAAATAAACTATGTCTCTGTCTTGGTTGAAAAAAAAAGTAAAACTTAGTAACTCCAGTAGAAATGGTTTTCTCCATTTATTTATTAAGACAGTTTGTTGCCTTTTGTAGAGTACCCTGGTACCATAGCTCACTAGAAAACTTCTAGGTTTCTCATGAATTGAACCTATATCCTCAACTGCCCTTACAAGGCCTGCATAATAACTAGCTGGTTTTTATTCTTCAGAGACATATATCTCACTAGTGTTGAAACTTGTCTCCAATTAAGAAGCTCATATGATCCAACTGACTGGGCCTCCCAAATTGCTAAGATGAGAGGAATAACGAACCATGACTGGCCACAGAACTTCTTTGAAAATTATCCTATCTGTGATGTTTGAAGTGGTGGCTCTCCATGAGGGTGGTAAGTTTGAACAGAGTCTAAGCCAATCTGCAAAAAATACCTGGGCCTTGAGGTGGGCACCTGTAATTCAAGCTACTGGGGAGGCTGACTCAAAAAAAAAAAAATCACCTGAGCCCAGGACATAAAGTTTTCTGTAAGCTGTGTCGGCATACCACTCTACTGATAGTGACAAAGTGAAACTGTCTCAAGTAAAATAAAGAAAAGAACAAAAAGCATCCAACTTAAGTGAATCTATGCAGTTTTAAAATCTGGAATGCAGTTTGACTCTTACTGATCTACAAAGTATCAACTGCTGTGTCAGCCTAGTGACTGGAATCTCAGATGTTAATGTAATCAATGAGGTACAAATGGAAGATCACTTCTCTGTGTGTGGATAGAAAGATAAGCTCCCATGTTAGAGTCAAGGCTGAGCAACAGAAAAACAACACTACCCTTCATCTCCCACTGGTTTTCTAGTAAAATAAAAAGGTTAATCAAGTGTTGTATCCTTTAACTATAGTTCAAGCTCTCTAGAGGCTGAGGCAGGAGGATGTCATTGTGAGCAAGTCCAAAGTCATGGACGATCTAGACTGGGGAACAGAGTGAGAATTGGTCTCATGAAAAACAATAAAAGAAAGATAGAAAGAGAGAAAGAAGGACAAAAGGAAGAGAGAGCAAGAGAGAGAGAGAGAGAAAGAGAGAAAGAGAGAAAGAAAGAAAGAAAGAAAGAAAGAAAGAAAGAAAGAAAGAAAGAAAGAAAGAAAGAAAGAAAGAAAGAATTTTTGCTAGGTTCAGTTTCTAAGAATAAAATTACCAGGAAAGATCAGTAAGGGGATGGAATACAGTACTACATAAATGTGGATATATATTGTAGTACCAGAAGGAGGAGGGAATAATGATCCAGGATAAGTTTGTTTGAGGTTGGTTCCTTAAGATATTGCCAGTTGATGTAATAGCTATGGGTCATCCAGAAATGTCTAGTCCCTGGTCTTGGACTGACTGAGCAAGGGAATAATGGCCCAGATGGAAAAGTGCAACAGAAGTGGTAGAGTGTATAATCTGGATATTTTACTGTACATTAAATACCTGACTTGAGTTGAGAATTCACTGTGAGAGTAGTTTAGAGTGACAAGAAGGTAAGATAACAAAAGTCAGAGTTGCATAAAATCTGAAGTCTTGACTAATAGAGGTTGTAGGAAAATAAAATTTCTGGACAATAAAATAATTTCTCTGGTTTATATCTTATCTAGGGGAAAATATTCTACACCAGATCTGTGGCCAAATGTAAAAATCATAGCTATAATCTCAGATACACCAGAGTGTAGAAAATCACCTAAGCCCAGATGTAGGAGGTTGCTGTGAACTGTAGACACCAAAGTGATGAATAAAGTATGTCTCAGTCACTATAACAACAACAAAACAAAAGAAAGAAAAAGAAAGAAAAATTGAGGAGTAATGCCAATACAAATGTTTTTCTCCATTTATTTATTGGATCAGAGTCTTTGTTACATTTGGTAGAGTACCCTGGTATCAAAGCACACAGCTAACTTCAAGTGTTCTCACCAAGCAAACATATTCCCTCAGCTGGCATGGCACCAGCATGCATAACATCTGGCCATTTTTTATTGTTCAGAGATCTGTATCTCATTAGTGCTGAGGCTGGTCTCAGATTCAAAGCTCAGACAATCCAACTGACTGTGCCTCCCAATTGCCAAGATGAACATCATGAAGAACCACCCTGGCCCACAAAACCTAGTTTGAAAAACATCCTATCTTTGATGTCTGAAGTGATGGTTTTCCATGAGAGTGGTGATTTGGAAAAGGGTCCCAGCCAATCTGCAACAAACAATAGTTGGTCCTTGAGGTGGGAGCCTGTATTTCAAGCTACTGGGGAGGTTGAGGCCAAAAAAATATCCTGAGCCCAAGAGATGGAGGTTTCTGTCAGATGTGATGGCACAGCCCTCGAACAAGAGTGACAAAGTGAAACTCTGTCTCAGTAAAAAAAAAAAAAAAAGAACAAAGAACATACCACTTAAGTGTCTCTGTACAGTTTTACCATCTGGAGTGCAGCTTGAATCTCACTACTGTACAAAATCTCTACTGTTGCTTCAGCCTAGTGACTGAAATCTCAGTCATTAATGTAAAGAATAAAGCATAAATGAGAGATAACTTCTCTGTGGATAGAGGGCTAGGAAATGTCCAGGATCAAACAATTTCAAGGCACCAGCTGAATTGAGCAGAAAAATCCTGTGAGTATCTTGACCAAAGTATCATTGAGCAGAAGTGAGTATCTTGATGACAGTATCCTTGACCAGAATCTTGTATACTAAGGCATTCCAGGATGAAGACACTACATTGTCACCATGGATGACATCACAATGTGTGTTGCCCTCGGTTACCATCTTTAAGCTTAATCTAATTCCTGTTAAGTAGGCGTAGTTGCTGTCTTGGTTTGTTGTTGGGTTGAAATGGTTACAATGGGTGAAATCTTTGCCTCACACTCAATTCCTGCTTCCTAAATTTTGTTTTTTAACCGTGACCATTGGATTCAACAACCATCCTTTTCCTATAAAGTAACGGAATTTTAATCAAATGGGATGCACGTAGAAGAGTTATGTTGGATCTCATGTATATACATAATAACTAAAGAAACCTGGTAAGGATAAAAAAGATCCATGAATAGTTGTGGTGTTCTCTTACCATGGATATGTAAAACAGTTCTGACATACTTCCTATATTTCACCACAGCCTGACGATTGGATTATACTCCAAGTCCCCCAAAATCTCATTTCTTAAGTAGAGCTCAATGATTTTTCACAAGCATGACTGCAATATTTCTATGCTCTGGGAAGCCCAATTAGGCAGATACTCTGAGCTAACTCCCATATTAGGGACAAGGCTGAGCAACGGACAGACAACCTCAGCTCTTATATCCCACTGGGTTTCTACTAAAATAGAAATGGTAGTCAAGTGTTATATTTATTACCCATATTACCAGCTGAGGCAGGAGGAACACTTGGAGTATCACTTTAAGCAAAAAGTTGGATGTCATTGTGTGCAAAGCTGTGGTTATGAACAATAAAGCCTGAGGAACAGAGTGAGAGTTGATATCGTAAAAAAATAATGAAAGAAAGATAGAAAGAAGGAAATACATTTTCCTACTTACAGTTTCCAAGAGTGAAATTTTAAGAAAATGTCAGTAGAAAAATGGAATACCTTACTACATAAAGGAGGAGATTTACCTAAGGAACAAACCACAAATGAACTTGTACAGACTCATTGTTCCCTCAGGATATTGCCAGTTGATATGATGAGTAGGAGTCATCCAGAAATGTCTGGTCCATAGTGTTGGACTGACTGGGGCAAGGGAAGATTGACAAGTGGAACAGAAGAAGTTGAGTGTGTAACCTGGATATTTTAGTGTGCAAAAAAAAAAAAAAAAACCTGACTTGAGTCAAGAATTCACAGTCTGGGCAATTTGCAGAGACTACAAGAATCTAAGATACCAAAGGTTCAGAGTGTTGACTAATAGGCGTTGGAGGAAGAAAATTTCCTTATGAGAGAATAATTTGTCCAGTTGACAGCTAATCTGGGGGAAAGTTTTTAACACTAGATCCGTGGTGAAATGTAGAAATAATAACCAGGCCTTATGGTGTGCACCTGTACTCACAACTACTCCGGAGGCTGAGAACAGAAAATTGACTAAGGCCCTGAATAATAGGTTACTGTGATGTGTAGAAGCCACAGAACTTAACTGATGAGGATAAATAAAGTAAGCCTCTGTCTCATAAAATAAAAAGTAAAAATTAGAAATAACTGCAATACAAATGGTTTTATCCATTTATTTATTGAGACAGAGTCTTTTTTTTTCCATATGTTACAGTACTCAGGTATCATAGCTCACAGCAAACTTCAAGTGTTCCCATCAAGAGAACCTATTACCTCAGCTGGGATGCCATGAGCTTTCATACTATCCAGCCACTTTTCATATTTATGAGATGTGTATTTCACTCTGCTAAGGCTAGTCTCCAATTCAGAAGCTCAGACAATCCAACTGACTGGCCCTCCAAAATTGTCAACATGAGAGGCATGAAGCACCACCCCTGGCCACAAAAACTAGTTTTAAAAATATCTCATCTTTAATGTCTAAGAGTTGCCTTACCATGAGGGTGATCAGTTCAAAAATGATCACAGCCAAATGCAACAAAAATAGCTGGACATTGAGGGGGTACCTATAGTTAAAGCTACTAGGGAGGCAGAGGCAAAAAAATTGCCTGTGCACAGGAGGTAGAGTTTTCTGCGAGCTGTGATGCCACAGCACTCTACAAAAATTGATAAATTGAAACTCTTAAAAAACAAAGATCAAAGAGCATCCTAGTGTTTCTAGGCAGCTAGAATGTCTCTGTAGTCTCACTGCTATACAAAATTGCTACTGTTCTATGATCATAGTGACTGGAATGTCATCCATTTATGTAATCAATAAAGCAAAATGGGAGATCACTTCTCTGACTGTGGATGGTGGGATAATAAATTTACTGGATCAATCCTTTCATCACACCAGCTGAGGTGAGCAGCAATGTCCAGTGAGTAACTTTGACCAAAAGCCTGGATCCCATGACGTTCCAGGATGAAGGCACTATATGGTCATCATAAATATCACATTAGGTGTTGCCCTCTCTTTAAGCTTACATTTATTCCTGCTAAGCATGTGTATTGGCTCTCTGGGTGTGATATTGAGTTCTTATTACTGCAAATCTGGGTGTTTTTTCTTTTTTTCCCACATTCACTTTCTGCTTTCTATTTTTTTTTTTTGTAAACTTGGACAAGGAACCCATCCTTTCCATTTCAAGTCATGGATTTATAATCAAATAGAAGTATATGGTTTCTATTAAGTGTTTCTCTGGGATGTTATAGAACAAATAATAAAGCCCAATGATTGTACAATGATTTGACAGACCTAAAGCTATGTGACACAATTCTGAGTTTTTTTAATGATGATTCCTTTCTTTCTCTAGAATAGGCTTTTTTTGGATGGTAGGTGTCTCATTGAAGGTTCCCTCTTGTAATCTGTTGGGGCACTGTTTCCAATAGTCTAGTCCATACCTGTAGTTAATTTTGATGATCATGGAAAATAGCCTATCTTGAAATTTACACCAATCCTGAAATTCATGCTAGGTGTGTCTAAATTTTTGTCCTCTTGGCCACAATGCACATTGAAGAGTTATATTGGGTCACAGGTATAATACAAAATAACTATTGAAACCTGATAAAGATAAAATAGATGCATGCCTAGTTTTGGTGATCTCCCACCATGAATATGTAAAACAGTCCTGACATACTCCCTAAGTATCACTGAGGACTGAAGATTGTCCAATCCTCAAAGTCTCCAATAAGCTCATTTCTTAAGTAGAGCTCAATGAATTATCCCACACATGACTAAATTATTTTGATACTGTGGGCAGCCAAATTGGGCAGATCCCCTGAGTTCTCATTTTAAAGACAAGGCTGAAAAGCATAAAGACTAAATCTGTCATAATCTCCCACAGGGTTGCTACTCAAATGGAAAAGGTACTCAAGTATTGTATCACTTACCTACAGTTCTAGCTAGTCCAGAGGCAGAGGAGGCAGGATAACTTCAACCAATGAGTTGGAGGTAATTGTGTGCAAGGGTGAGATCATGGACAATCTAGCCAAGGGAACAGACTGAGAGTCAGCCTTATTAAAAATAATGAAGGAAGGAAGAAAAAAAAAATAAAGAAAAATGAAAGAAAAGAAAGAAAGAAATAACAGAAAGAAAGAATGAGAAAGAAAAAAATGGAAAGAAAAGAAAAAAGAGAGAAAAAGAAAGGAAAGAATGAAAGAAAGTAAGAAAGGGAGAAAAAGAAAGAGAGAGATAAAGGAAGGAAGGAAGGAAGGAAGGAAGGATGGAAGGAAGGAAGGAAGGAAGGAAGGAAGGAAGGAAGGAAAGAAAGAAAGAAAGAAAGAAAGAAAGAAAGAAAGAAAGAAAGAAAGAAAGAAAGGAAGGAAGGAAGGAAGGAAGGAAGGGAGAGAGA
>CAUYTI010107512.1:0-22229 GCA_963575145.1 Galago senegalensis
TGGTGTGTGCCACACCTTTGGGGGGCAAGATAAAATTATAAGATGGACTTTACTTAACAAATGCAATCAGTGTAACCTGGTTTCTTATACCCTCAATGAATCCCAAACAATTTGAAAAAAGAAAGAAAAATGGAACCAGAGAGATGACATAACTTCCCAAGACATAAAACCAACTTAGTGGCAAAGCTACATATCACAGACTTCATGCCTAAAAAATCTCCATTATGGAAAGAGCACAGGCCTTTGTGATGGTTAAAATTCATGTTCCATATGGTAGCTACATAACCTCAGGCAATTTTACTTAACATTTCTGAAACTTGTTGTTCTCAGTTGATAAAAATAAAGATTAGAGTCTTCCTTTGTCAGGATATTCTGAGGATTAAGAGAACATACAAGGAGCCGAGAGTCACAATCACAATATGGTGGTTGCCTGAAGTGCTGTAACTGCTGGAAGGGAATTTGTCACTATCTACCAAACTATAAAATGCACAAATCCTTCTGCACAAACATTCCATTTTTAAATGTGCGTCCTAGGGGTAGATATATATTCAAAGATGTCACTGCAGCTTTAACTGTGTCAGAAATAATGAAAATAATTAAATCTAGGGTGGCACCTGTAGCTCAGTGAGTAAGGCACCAGCCACATACACCCAGGCTGGCAGGTTAAAAATGCAGCCTGGGCCAGTGAAACAACAATGACAACTACAAAAAAAAAAAAAATCTGGGCATTGTGGCAGGGGTCTGTTATACCAGCTACTTGGGAGGCTGAGGCAAGAGAATTGCTTAAGTCCAAGAGTTGAGGTTGCTGTGAGCTGTGATGCCATAGCACTCTACTGAGGGCCACATAGTCAGACTCTATATCAAAAAAAAAAAATTAAATCTCTATTAAGAAGAAAATACTGTTAAAACAAAATCAGGAAGGATTTCATGTGAAATGGCAATGGTAAGGCTTTTGAAACATATTATTAAGCAAAATAGAATCTCATTAAGTAATATACAGAGTGGAGTTTTGGACATATTTATGACAAAACATAAAAAATATAAATGTAAGGGACAGAGCCAAGATGGCCTGCTAGAGGTGCAGCTTCTCAGATCATCCCACCTGGAAAGCAGACTCTTGGACTGAGGAGAGTGGAGAGCAGTTGCAGCTCAGCTATGGATCACAGAGAGAAAACCTGAGAAGCTGAGAAGGAAAATAGGAGAAAATAGCTACATGGGGTCAAACACAGACCCAGGTTTGGAGCCCAGCAAAAGGGCAAGGGGGGGCTTCCCCTCCTCCATCTAGGTACCTTCAGTGAACAGCAGGATGCAAAATATACTGAAGGAGCTTCCATCATCCATGAGCCCACGCCTAATGGCTAAATAAGAATGGTGGGGTAAACAAGCTAACACGGGGAGTTTGGATGTCCATACAAAGGGACATACCACAGAAGACTGCCAGGAAAGACTGGAGTGCTGGCTTTCTTACACATGGACACTTCTTTATATGTACTTCCCCTATTCATAGCATCAACGAAAGTAATTTTATCCGGGCCAACTACTAGCAGGGGTCCTGTCCCCTCACTGTATCGACAAAAGTGCGCTGAATCAAAACTTTCAACAATAGCTGCTTCCCTATGCTGGCTGCACACTCCTGACCAAACTCACCAGAGAACAAAGCCACTAAAGCCCAGGAGTTTTCAGCCCACCACACCAGCATTTGGCAGGATTATGTGCTGGTGGCTTAGACAACTGGTCCAGTCTCAGTGCCCAGCAGTGCCAAGAGCAGTACAGTCAGATGCAGGGAGGAGGTCTTGGTCCCCAAGATGGATGGTGAGAAAGCCCTCATGGGCATACCAGATAGGAGAGTGTGAAGGAGTACTGGGGAACAGGGATCTGTGAGCATGCTCAATCCCTACTCCCACTGGAGAACCACCATATTGGATAGGGGTAAGGCACTCAGAGAGAAATAGCCCAATCTCTAGTTGTCATGGCAACCAGTATTCCTCTCCCTTGCATGGTCAGGGATCCATCTTTGTAGACCCAGAGACAGGACCATAAGCCAGACCTAGTAACCCCACGTCTTGACTGAAAAAGTAGATGAAAAGAAATCAGCAAAAGAACTCCGAAAGATGAAAAATCAGAGTAAAAGAACACCACTAAAATAAAATTAGAATTCCTTATCAGTGGATACCAACCAAAATAATAATATTGAAATGAATGATAAAGAATTTTAATTATGGACTATAAAGAAGGATGAAATGTGAGAAAAAATAGAAACTTAACACAAAGAAACCACAAAACAATACAGGAAATAACTTCAACACCCAGTTGATAGAACAGGATAGATTCCTCCAAGGAGAAAATAAACAAAGAAACAATGAACTTAAATGGGACCCTAGAACAAATGAGCTCTACCCATTTATAGAACATTCTACCTAAAAACTACTGAATATACACTCTTCTCATTAGCACATGGAAATTTTTTTTTTTTTAATTTTTGGCTGGGGCTGGGTTTGAACCCACTACCTCCGGCATATGGGGCTGGTGCCCTACTCCTTTGAGCCACAGGCACCACCCAGGCTAATCACTTTTTAGGTAACAAAACTTGTATCAAGAAATCCAATAAAATAGAAATTATACCATGTATTTCCTCAGACTACAGTGGAATAAAATTGGAAATCACTTCAAATAGAAACATTCAATTCTACACAAAGTCATGGAAATTAAACAACTTACTGCTGAACAATTGTTTGTTCAAGGAGGAAATTAAAATGGAAACCAAAAGATTCTTTGAACTAAATGACAAAAGAGACACAAGTTATCAAAATCTGTATGATTCAACCAAAACAGTCCTGAGAAGAAAATTGATAGCTATAAATGCCTTTATCAAAAAGACAGAAAGATCATAAATTGACACCCCAAAGGAATCATCTCAAGGAATTAAAAGGGAAAGAGCAAACCAATCCCAAATTCAAAAGAAAAGAAATAATGAAGGTTAGAGCAGAGCTAAATGAAATCAAGAGCAAAAAAAGAAAAAAATTATACAGAAGATTAATGAAACAAAAACTTGATTCTTTGAAAAGATAATTAAAATCAACAGACTTCTCACTAGATTAACAAGAAACAGAAAACTAAGAACCCTAATGATCTCAACCAGAAATAGAAAAGGAGATATACAACTGATAACTGAGAAATAAAAAATATCATCTCTGAATAATATAAACATCTCTAAGCACATAAACATGAAAACATTAAGAAAATGGACAAATTATTGGAAATATACAACCTCCTCCAGCTCCATCAAGAAAAAATAAAATCCCTGAACAAACCAATATCAAGTAACAAAATCAAAGCAGCAATAAAATATCTTCCAACAACAATAACAAAAAGTCTTGGATCACAAGATTACATAGCTAAATTTTACCAGACCTACAAAGAAGAGTTGGTATCTGTACTGCAGAAATTATTTCATAACATTGAGTAGGAAAGACTCCTTCTCAACTTGTTCTACAAAGCTAGTACCACCTTGATGCCAAAGGCAGGAAAAGACACAATAATAAAAGAAAACTATAGACCATATTATCCCTCATGAATATACATGTAAAAATTCCCAATAAAAGCCTAGCAAACCAAATTCAGCTGTACATCAAAAATAAAAATAGTAATTCACCACAACCCAGAGGACTTCATCCCAAGGATGCAAGGATGGCTCACTATAGATAAATCTACAAATATGATTCATCACATACACAGAAGAGAAAAGAAAGACCATCTGATCATCTCAAGAGACACAGAAAAATCATTTGACAGATTTAAGCACCCTTTTACAAGAATTCTAAACAAAATAGAAATAGATGGAATATACCTCAAAATTATAAAAGCTATATTTGACAAACCCACAGCCAACATCATACTAAATGGAACAAAAAATTAAAAGCATTTCCACTTAGATCTAGACCAACAAAATTCTCCACTATCGGCTTGGCTCGGCGCCTATAGCTCAACCGGCTAAGGCGCCAGCCACGTACACCTAAGGTGGCAGGTTCGAATCCCCAGCCCAGACCCGCCAAACAACAATGACGGCTGCAACCAATAAATAGCCGGGCATTGTGGCGGACGCCTGTGGTCCCAGCTACTTGGGAGGCTGAGGCAGGAGACTTGCTAGAGCCCAGGAGTTGGAGGTTGCTGTGAGCTGTAATGCCATGGCACTCTCCCCAGGGGGACAGCTTGAGGCTCTGTCTCAAAAAAAAAAAAAAAATTCTCCACTATCTACACTTCTGTTCAACATAGGAGTGGAAGTCCTACCTTGAGCCATCAAGTAAGAGAAGGAAATCTAAGGGAAAGAAGAGATCAAACTTTCACTCTTTGCTGATGATATGATTGTATATCAAGACAGGCACAAAGATTCTACCATGAGATTACTGGAATAGATAAATAAATACAGCAAAGTCTCAGATTACAAAATCTATATACACAAACAAATAGCGCTTGTATATACCAACAATAATCCAGCTGAAAATTGAATCAAAGACTCAATACGTTTGACAGTAACAACAAAGAAAATGAAATGCCTAGAAATATGTTTAACCAAGGAAATGAAAGATATGTACAAGGAGAACTATGAGTTACTGAGAAAAAAATAGCTGAGGATATAAAGAAATAGAAAAGCATGTCATGCTCATGAATCAGCAGAATCAACACTATTAACATGTGTATACTACCCAAAGTGGTTTACAGATTCAATGCAATCCCCATTAAAATATCAACTGTCATTTTTCACAGATCTAGAAAAAATAATTCTATGTTTCATATGGAACCAGTAAACATTCTGAATAACTAAGCAAAGTTATTAAAATAACTAAAGATGTCAAGCTATACCACAAGGCTATAGAAACCAAAGCAGCATGGTTCCTGCATAAGAACAGGCCAGTGAAGCAGATCAGAGAATCCAGATATAAAACTACCCTCATATTGCCATCTGACCTTTGACAAAGACAATAACATACACTGGGGGAAAGAATCCCCTTTCTATTAATGCTGTGGGGAAATTGGATGGTCCTGTGTAGAAGATTGGAATAGGATTCTTATCTCTCACCACTCACAAAAATTAATGCAAGAAGGATAACAGACATAACACTAAAGCATGAAACTGTAAAAATTCTAGAAGAAAATGCCAAAACACTTATAAATATTGACATAAACGATTAATTTATGAAGGTGACCCCAAAGGCAATCACAGCAATAAGTAAAATTAATAAATGGGACTTGATTAAATGAAAGAGGCTTCCGCACAGCCAAGGAAACAATCAAGAGAGTGAACAGATAACCTACATAAAGGGAGAAAATATTTGCATGCTATATAGCCAATAAAGGGCTAATAACTAGAATCTACAAAGAACTCAAGCAAATCAACAAGAAAAAAAGTCAAACACCTCCAGTAAAAAAGACATGAACAGAAGCTTTTTAACAGACAATATGCTAATGGCCAATGAACATATGCAAAAATGCTCAGTATCACCAAATCATCCAGGAAATGCAAAACAAAACTATAATGAGATATCACATAGCTCCAGGGAGAACGGTTTCTATTAAAAAGACTTTTAAACTATAGATACTGACACAGATGCCATGAGAAAGAAACACTTATACACTGTCGGTGAAGACTACAGACTAGTACAACCTCTATGGAAATTAGTATGAAGATCCTCAAAAAAATAAAGTAGGCCTATCATTTGTTTCAGCAATTGCCTGCTATTGGGTGTTTACCCAAAGGAGAAAAAGTCATTTTTTTCAAAAAACACATGTGCACTCGAATGTTTATTATAGCACAATTCACCATCTCAAAGATGTGGAACCAACCCACGTGCACATCAATACATGAATAGATTAATAAAATGTGGTATATGTGTACCACAGAATATATTCAGCCATAAAAATACTATGAACATAATTATATGTTTTGTAACAACCTGGATTGAACTGGAGGCAACAAGAAAGGGCAAAAAAAATCACCATGTGCATTTACTATTAATTTGGAACTAATTGATCAACACTCACGTGCACACATGGAAATAAAGCTCAATGGAAATCAGGTAGGTTGAGGGGAAAGGATAGGAAAATTCACATCTGACAGTACAATGTACACCTTCTGGGTGATGGGCACACTTATAACTGACTCGGTCTGTACAAAAGTAATTTGTACCCCCATAATGTTCTGAAATTAAAAATTTTAATGTACTTCAATAAAAGCATATAAATGTATATATGTATATACTCAGGAAATTGTTAATAGCTACCTCTGATAAAGCCAGCAGTATTTGGGGGGAAAGGAAATAAAGATAATTTTCAACATTTATTCTATATACTCCTGTATCTTTTAAAATTTTTAAGGTAAGAATTCATTCACACATTCTATTATTTGCATAATAGAAAAATATATACAATGTATAGCATATAATGGATACTAAATAAATATTCCCTTTTGTCTACATACCTCTATGCTTGTGTTACAATGTTTAATAATTAGTGTTATAATTGATATTAATATCAGTGTCATTTTAACATCAGACACAATTTTAGGAAACAAATATTGTTTCAGGGACTACTCTGCCCCATTAGAGAGTTTTTCCGCAGAGCTTCAAATCTGGCTATTCATTTATGACCCTCACTAAAGGTCTGCAGCCCATAGCCTGAGCTAAGGGGAGAACAAAGGTTAATAAAAACACAGAAAGGCAAAGGTGGGGGAGTCTCCCTTGCCTCTGTTTGCAGTGTCATTTGTCTCCCTGTTAAAATGCAATAAAGACAATAAAAGGAAATCGGCTGTGGAAAATGAAAGAGCCCTCTATTCATAAAAAACAGTTTAAGTGAGAAAAGTCTTTTAATGGGGAAGAGACAACTGCCATGCAAAGCAGTGGGAGAGGGACACATAAAACCCTTAGGACAATTCATTAACCACAAATTATTGTATGCATCCTAAATCCCTTCCCCCCAAACAAGTTTATGTTCTAATCATCGGCATGATGCATGCCTTCCAGCAAAGTCTCAGACTGACATAGCTGCTGCAAATGCACTAGGCAAAAGCATATCTATTGCTATGAAGGCCTTAGAAGAAATGTGGCTCCATAATGAGCACGAAGAAAGGAGCAGGGTGGTGTCTGTGGAAGGCCAATTGCCTCACACTTAGATCTTATTTTTTGCTCAACTTCAATCAACTTACCTTCCTGAATGAACAAATTGATGATCATGGGAAAGCTAACTACCTTATATCCAGACCACCTCACCTAAAATGAAGATAATCATGTCTGCCTAACCCATCTGTGACAGTTGGTATGATGTTTAAATGAATTATAAAAAGAAATTATAAAAAAAAATACAGGCTCGGTGCCTATACCTCAACCAGCTAAGGCACCAGCCATGTACACCTAAGGTGGCAGGTTCGAATCCCCAGCCCAGACCCGCCAAACAACAATGAAGGCTGCAACCAAAAAATAGCCGGGCGTTGTGGTGGGCGCCTGTGGTCCCAGCTACTTGGGAAGCGGAGGCAGGAGACTCGCTTGAGCCCAGGAGTTGGAGGTTGCTGTGAGCTATGCCACGGCACTCTACCCAGGGGGACAGCTTGAGGCTCTGTCTCAAAAAAAAAAAAAAAAAAAAAAAGAAATGAAAGAAACAGCATTACCAGTATTTTGTGTTTTCCAACATGTCCTCTCTAAACATGTCCTTCCTTTTCACTTAAAAATGTCTCTATCAGGCAGCACATGTGGCTCAGTGAGTAGGGCCCCAGCCCCACATACTGAGGGTGGTGGGTTCAAACCCAGCCCCAACCCCAGTCAAACTGCAAAAAAAAAAAAAAAAAGAAAAGAAAAATAGCCGGGCGTTTGTGGTGGGCGCCTGTAGTCCCAGCTACTCGGGAGGCTGAAGCAAGAGAATCGCCTAAGCCCAAGAGCTGGAGTTTGCTGTGAGCTGTGATGCCAGGGCACTCTACCCAGAGCAATAAAGTGAGACTCTGTCTCAAAAAGTCTCTATTTTTAACCCCTTCTCTCAAATTGTCTCAAAATAACATTCTGACACCTCTGAGGCTAGCTTTTCCTCGTCTCCTGGGAACTTCATTAACAGTCCCTTTTTTCTAATATTTAGTTTCTCTGTCTTTGTGATTCCTTCTTCATAGCTTAAAATTTTCTTTTTTTTTTAAGAGACAAGAGTCT
Organism: Galago senegalensis; assembly: GCA_963575145.1. Taxonomy (NCBI): domain Eukaryota; kingdom Metazoa; phylum Chordata; class Mammalia; order Primates; family Galagidae; genus Galago; species Galago senegalensis. The sequence goes on from CAUYTI010107512.1 coordinate 8,184, forward strand.
CACTTTGTCACCCTCGGTAGAGTCCCATGGCGTCACAGCTCACAGCAACCTCCAGCTCTTGGGCTTAGGCAATTCTCTTGTCTCAGCCTCCTGAGTAGCTGGGACTACAGGTGCCCATCACAATGCTTGGCTATTTTTTTTTTTTTTTTTGGGTTGCAGTTTGGCCAAGGCTGGGTTTGAACCCTCCATCTTTGGTATATGGGGCCGGTGCCCTACTCACTGAGCCACAGGTGCCTCCAAGCTTAAAAATTTCTTATGTTCTCTATTCAGGGAGGTTGCTTATGGCTGCATATGACGCAACATGTGAGTAAACTGCTTTAGCAATAAGGAACTTTGTCAGCTTAGATGACTTGAAGTCCATGTTACTTAATGTCTGTTGTGCCTTTAACAATGACAAGGACATTTTCCTGTGATTTTTTGATGCTTTCTTTTGTAACCAATTCCTCATGCTTCCTTTATAGGAGTGAGTGAGTGAGTGAGAGATTCAGAAACTCTTAGAAGAGCGAGGAACAACTTTCCCCCAAACCGGTGTTTGTTGCAGCCACATCTTTCTCTCCTTCACTGTGTTATCAGCTAGGTGTCTGGGAATAGGTAACTCTGTCTAAGCTGGAGTAGTTGGTCTGGGGGTGAGCACTGACCCAGGCTGATTGGATCAGAGTGAAACCTTGTACTTTAGTGACTGAGGAAGGAGAAGTTGTGTCCCTTTGTGTACCATGAGGGACACTACTCTAGTGATGAAGTCAAAATACAAAAAGGATGGGGTGGGGGCAAAGAGAAAAGAATCACAGAAATGGAGCTGGAGACCTGATCAAACTGTTTGAAGACTAACATCACCAGATTTAATTTACTTATAAGTACATGTTTTTTTATAAAGCAAATTTCAATGAAATTTCTTTTTCAACATCATATCCCAATTAATAATGATCTTCAGTGGTCACCTAATTGCCAATCTCATGATCTCTTTAAATTCTTGTCCTTTTAGAGTTCTTTTTAACATTGAACACTATGACAATCTTGCCATGCGAAACCCTTCTTCACTTGCTGGTTCCTTTGCTTTCTCCTTTATTTACAAAACATTATTGAAGGCCATAAAACAAAGGGAAACCACAAAGGTACACAATTTTAGAATTTCCAAACTCACTAGTCAAAAACTTAACTAAGAGAAGGGATAAAGTAGATAGAGATAAGAGACAGGAGAGATATTATGATACTGTATTTTGTCATAACTCTGCTAAGTATTAGAAATTAGAACCATTTCCATAGTTAGGTCACTTGAAAGCTATGCATGGTCTGGAGTTTATTGGTTTAATATCCTCTTGGTCACAAAATCATGAGAAAAATTATGAATTTAATAAATATGTAAACTGAAACTAAACTGTTATTACTACTTTATCTCTTCCTGTTACCGTAGGCCATTTTTCTATGTAATGGAATAATTTTTCCTTTTAAAACCTATTCTACCCTTGTCTTCTCTATTTTGTGGTTCCACCATCTTTCAACTACTTAGGATGAATTTCTTTTTGTTCTCTCTCTCCACTGTCTACCGTATCTATTCCTTCCTTTCACTTTACTGTACCCAAATTTCTTCAGCTTCAGTTTGCAGTAGTCTCCCAGCTGGTATTCCCATCCTCGTGTTACCTGCTCCAACCCATTAAACAAATCACTAAAGAGTCACCTTCCAAAAATAAGTTTCCCAACCACTGGTTTCCTATTGTCTTCCACAATAAAGACGGTCTCCTTTCCCCAGCTTTCAAGGGTTTCAACACAAGCAAGCCTTTTGCTCACTTTTAACATCCCCTCAGCATTATTTGCTTCCATGAATTTATCTGTGCTGTAAATATAGCACAATATAGAAATACAGTCCTTGCAGTTTTGCTTATCAGAATGTTATTTGTCACAGTCATAGAGGACATCCAAAGATCTTATTTTACTGTTTTATAGACACTGTTTGGAAATAAAATGTCAATTACCGGTAGAAATATATTCAAGGCTGGGCGGGGTGTCTCACGCTTGCAATCCCAGCACTGTGGGAGGCCCAGGTGGTGGACTGCCTGAGCTCACAAGTTCTGAGACCAGCCTGAGCTAGAGTGAGACCCTGCCTCTAAAAATAGCTGGCCTTGAGGCAGGTGCCTGTAGTCCCAGCTACTTGGGAGGCTGAGGCAAGAGAATTGCCTAAGCCCAGGAATTGGAGGTTGCTGTGAGCTGTGACACTACAGTACTCTACTGAGAGTGACAAAATGAGACTCTGTCTTCCCCCCCCCAAAATATATATATATTCAAAATCTGTTGCATTTAAAATTGAGATAATGCACTTTTTCATCTTTAATGCTATAAACAAACTTTATACAATAGCGTGTAGAGTAGAAGATTTCACATTTGATTTCCATAGGTATAGACACTTGTTTTTTTCCTTTAAACTGTTTATTTTTGAGAGGTCAAATATATTACACAAGGTGGGTGGTGCCTGTGGCTCAAAGGAGTAAGGTGCTGGCCCCATATGCCAGAGGTGGCAGGTTCAAACCCAGCCCCTGCCAAGAAAAAGAAAGTTACACAAGGGGGATTTAGCGCCTGTAGCTCAGCCGCTAGGGCGCCAACCACATACACCAGAGCTGGCGGGTTAGGGCCTGCCAAACAACAGCAACAACTACAACCAAAAAATAGCCGGGTGTTGAGGCAGGCACCTGTAGTCCCAGCTACGGGGAGGCTGAGGCAAGAGAATTGCTTAAACCTAAGAGTTTAAGGTTGCTATGAGCTGTGATGACACCATACTCTACTGAGGGTGACAGCTTAAGACTTTGTCTCCAAAAAAAAAGTTACACATGGGGATATAAAGTAAAAATAAAAATAAGTCATCTCCCATTCCTGTTTCCCCTCTCATCTACACACATAATACCCCTTTCTTAGAGGCAACAGTGTTATCAATTTCTTGCCTGTGTTCATTCAGGAAGAGTTTACTAGAAATACATGTTTATGTATGGATTTGAGAATGGTAGGGATACACAGTCAAACTCAAAAATAAGAAAAAGCTGGAGACTTGTTCTAAGTGAAGTATCTCAGGAATGGAAAAGCAAATACCATATGTTCTCACTAATAAGAGGGAGCTAACAGATGGATACACGTGGGTACAAAACCCATGAGAAACCAGGGTGGGGGGCAGGTGGGTGGGTTGGGATAAAAATTTAACCTATTGTGGATAATGAACACTATTCTAACTTAAGCATATACAAGATATCCATGTAGGGCAGAGCCTATGGCTCAGTGGGTAGGCACCGGCCCCATACACTGAGGGTGGTGGGTTGGAACCCAGCCCTGACCAAACTGCAACAAAAAATAGCAGGAGTTATGGCAAGCACCTGTAGTCCTCCTGTACTCAGGAGGCTGAGGCAAGAGAATTGCCTAAGCCCAGGAGTTATAGGTTGCTGTGAGCTGTAACACCACAGCATTCTACCCAGGGTGATAAAGTGAGACTCTGTCTCTAAAAAAAAATGATATCCATGTAATAAAAACACTTGTAGCCCCTTAATACTTTGAAATAAAATTATAATTATTTTTAAAAAAGAACATAGACATTGCTTAATAAAATAAGCAGTACAATTTTTTAAAAAGTGGGCAGAAAATCTGAGCAGAGGTTTCCCCAAAGAAGATGAATGTATATGCATAGAAAATAGGCACATGAAAAGATGCACAACATTATTAGTTATTAGAGAAATGCAAATTAAAAAACCACAGTGAGATTCATCATACACTTCTTAAAAAGGCTAAACTTAAAAAGACTGACCATATTAAGTGTTGGTGAGCTTGAGGAGAAACTGGAACTCTCACATGCTTCTGGTGTGAATGTAAAATGGTACAACTCCTTTGGAAAGCTGGCAGTTTCTTTCTTTTTTTTTTTTTGAATCTCAAGCTGTTGCCTTGGGTAGAGTGCTGTGCTGTCATAGCTCACAACAACCTCCAACTCTTGGACTCAAGCAATCCTCTTCCCTCGGTTTTTCTATTTTTAGGAGAGATGGTGGTCTCACTTTTGCTCAGGTTGGTCTTGAACTTGTGAGTTCAAGCTAGCCACCCACCTCAGCCTCCTAGAGTGCTAGGATTACAGGCATGAGCCACCTTGCGTGGCCTGACAGCTTCTTAAAAAGTTACAAGTACACCTATTATATGACCCAATCACTCCACTCTTTAGTATTTACTTAAGAGAAAAGAAAATATATGTCTACATAAAGACTATACAAAAATGCTCCTATCAGCCTTATTTATAATAATCAAGAATTTGGAACAACTTACATGTCCATCACAGGTGACTAGGTTAACAAACTGTTGTATATCCCTAAGATGGGATGCACGCTACTAAGTAATGAAGAAAGAAATGAATTACCGATACAAGCAACAATGTGAATGAGTTTCTAAATCATTCTGAATGGAAGAAAAAACAAAAGATCCATACTACATTATTTCGTTTATATGAAGTTCCATTAAAAGCAAGCTAATCTACAGTTACAGAAAGCAAATCAGTAGTTGCTTGCAAATCAGTGGGTGAGAGTGGTTAAAGGGATAAATTGCAAACATGCATGAATATTCCAGGGGTTTTTAGATATGTTCATTGTCATGATTTTGGTGATGGTTTCACATATATGACTGTCAAAATGTGTCAAATTTTATATTCTAAATAGGTGCAGTTTATTGTATATTTATACCTCCATAAACGTGTTAAAACAAAGCCCAAATTCCCAGGCTTTTTTTTTCTTTAGAAGACCGTCTCACTTTGCCCCCCTTGGTAGAGAGCTCTGACATCATAGCTCACAGCAACCTCAAACTCTCAGGCTCAAGCGATCCTCTTGCCTCCAACCTCCCAAGTAGCTGGGACTACAGAGTTGTAGCCCACCACAACTCCCATCTCTTTTTAGAAGTCTCGATCTGGCTCAGGCTGGTCTAGAACCTGTGAGCTCAGGCAATCCACCCACCTCGGTAGGATTACAGGCGTGAGCCACCCGCGGGGCAGTTCTTCTTGGTCCAGGGGTTGAGTGCCAATAGCATCACACCTCACAGCGACCTCAAACTCCTGGGCTCAAGCCGTCCCGTTGCCTCAGCCTTCTGAGTAGCTGGGAATACAGGCTTTCGCCACAACGCGCCTTTCTATTTTTAGTAGAGACCGGGTTTCACTCTGGCTCAGGCTGTTTTCCAACTCCTGAGCTCAAGGAGTCTACCCTCCTCAGCCTCCCAGAGAGCTAGGATTACAGGAGAGGTTACCCCGCCCTGCGCCTGGTACTTTTCTTTTGCTACAGTGTTCTTCAGGGTTGAAGAAAAAACAAAATTCTCACTCCTACTCCCCACCCCCAGCTCTTGCTGATCACGAGATCCACCCCTGCCTAAACACAGTCCACCAGCTCCCTCCTTGCGACCCCAATTCCTACCGGGTGCTTTCTCTCTGTCGCCCGTTAGGGGGCGCTTGCGGAGGAGGTCGAAGCTCTCGCCTCTCTAGCTCTGACCGAGACTGAAGGAACTTCCGGCCCGCTCTGTTCCGCTTTCCGGGAACCCGGAGGCTGCTAGACTCCTTCCCCGTGGTGCTCCGGGCTGGCGCGTTTTTGTATCTCCGGGTTAGGCCCCGCAGCAGTCACTTAGGACAAGTGGACCAGGTTCCCGCCGCCTGGGGCTGTCCTTCGGTTTCCACTGGAGTGAAGGGAGAGTGCTGCCATGGCGGCCCCGGCGCAGCCCAAGAAAATCGTGGCCCCTACGGTGTCCCAGATCAACGCGGAGTTCGTGACCCAGGTGAGCTCAGGAGAATTTGGTGTGTGTGAGTGGGTAAGGACATCGAGGCCCCGAGGCCTGAGGGTGGGACTTTATTTGGTCCCTCAGGAGCTCAGGAGGCTATTCGTTCACCAGTTTATTCACTAAAGCCTTTTTACTGAGTATCCGCTATGTGCCGGCCGCTATGCTAGGTGCTGGGGATATCGTAGTGAAAGAGGCTGCCCTTCTCGGAGGAGTTAACGGCCCAGGAAAGATAGACTGTCTAAAAGAAAACTGCTGTGTGTAATTTTGCTGTTTTGGAGTTTGTGGCAGGAGCAGTGGATTCAGAGAAGTCGGGAACGCCTCTATCTTTCTGAGACTGGCAAAGAAGGTTTCGCATCAGAGTGATGCTGGACTCACCCTTGATGGGGGAGTAGGTTTTTTCCTGGCCATAGAGTAACCTAGGTTTTTGAGCAGAGTGATAGGAATTTGACAAGACATTTGCTCCATGTAGATCCATCTGTGAAGTTATTGACCTTGTCGTTTGAGAATGTTCAGTTAGAATCTGTTTAGTGTCTTGTATAGTAAGACTTTTTTTTTTTTTAGAGATAGGTCTCATTTTGTCGCCCTTGATAGAGTGCCTTGGCGTCACAGCTCACAGCAACCTCCAGCTCTTGGGCTTAGGCGATTCTCTTGCCTCGGCCTCTCGAGTAGCTGGGACTACAAGGCGGCCACCACAACACCTGGCTGTATTTGTGTTGCAGTTTGGCCAGGGTCAGGTTCAAACCTGCCACCCTCGGTATATGGGGCTGGTGCCCTACTTACTGAGCCACAGGCGCCGCCCAATATTGTGAGTCTTTGGTTGGCTTTGGATAGAAAAACACAGTTCTGTAGCCCTCAGCAACATTTCAACTCTTCATTAGTTACTTGAGAATTGGATAAGGCTAAGTGGTTCAGTGCAGAAGTTTTTATGTCCATCTGCTTCTTTACTCTCTGTTCCTGTCTCAGCAGATTTGCCAAGGTAGAAGTCTAGGAGTCATTTTGAGTCCTCTCTTTCTATTTTTTTGTTGTTTGTTTCTTTTCTTTTCTTTTCTTTTTTTTTTTTTTGTTGAGACAGAGCCTCAAGCTGTCACCCTGGGTAGAGTGACAGTTCACAGTAGTCTCCAACTCCTGGGCTCTAGTGAGTCTCCTGCCTCAGCCTCCTAATTAGCTGGGACCACAGGCACCCACCACAAGGCCCGGCTATTTTTTGGTTGCAGCTGTCATTGTTGTTTGGCGGCCCAGGCTGGATTCCAACCCTCCACCTTAGGTGTATGTGGCTGGCGCCTTAGCCACTTGAGCCACAGGTGCCGAGCCTCTTTTCATTTTTGAGGCAGAGTCTCACTTTGTCACCTTTGGTATAGAGTGCAGTGGTGTCATAGCTCACAGCAATCTCTAACTGTTGGGCTCTAGCAGTTTTCTTGCCTCAGCCTCCTGAGTAGCTTGGGCTACAGGCCCCTCCCACAATGCCTGGCTATTTTTAGAGATGGGGTTTCACTCTGGCTCAGGCAATCCATCTGCCTCAGCCTCCCAGAGTGCTAGGATTACAGGTGTGAGCCACAGTGCCTAGCCTACTACACTACTTTAGAGAAGCTCAGAGGTGGTCTCAAACTCTCAACTCAGCAAGTCTCTGTCTCTAAAAATACCCAAGTGTTGTGGCATTGTTTGTAGTCCCAGCTACTCAGGAGGCTGAAGCAAGAGAATTGTTTGAGTCTAAGAGTTTGAGGTTGCTGTGAGTTGTGATGCCACGGAGGGCAACAAAATGAGAGTCTGTCTCAAAAAAAAAAAAAAAAGAAAGCCCATTCTGAAATGTCAAGGAAGGAGTCAGTTTTGAGAAGAGCCTCGAAACAGTACAGGAATAGCAGGTGAAAATGTATTATGATATGAACGTAAGGAAGGCCAGGGTGGTCGGAACACAGAATGGTTTAAGATGAGGACCAAGCAATGTGCAGGGACCAGGTCGTACATGTTGTTGAGGCTGAGGTAAGAATTTGGGATTTCATTCTAAATACTGTGAATTTCAATTATAGTTTGGTGAATAATTTAGAAAACTCACTCTAGCTAGATGGGGATGAAGGAGCCAAAATAGTAATAGGGATATCAGCTAGTCCAGGTAAGAGAGATGGTGGCCTCTACTATTTAAGATTGAGGTTCAGCACCAGTGGCTCAAGCAGCTAAGGCGCCAGCCACGTACACCTGAAATGGCTGGTTCAAATCCAGCCTGGACCTGCCAAACAACAATGATGGCTGCAACCAAAAAATAGCCAGGTGTTGTGGTGGGCGCCTGTAGTCCCAGCTACTTGGGAGGCAGAGGCAGGAGAATCGCTTGAGCCCAAAAAAAAAAAAAATTGACGTAGACTGTATCTATTCTAAAGCTAGAGGCAATAGGACTTGATTTCTTTTTTTTTTTTTTTTGAGACAGAGCCTCAAGCTGTCTCCCTGGGTAGAGTACCGTGGCATTACAGCTCACAGCAACCTCCAACTCCTGGGCTCAAGCGAGTCTCTTGCCTCTGCCTCCCAAGTAGCTGGAACCACAGGCGCCCGCCACAACACCCGGCTATTTTTTTTTTTTTTTTTGGTTGCAGCCGTCATTGTTGTTTGGCGGTCTGCCACCTTCTGTGTATGTGGCTGGCGCCTTAGCCGGTTGAGCTATAGGCGCCGAGCCAGGACTTGATTTCTTGTGGGGAGGTGGAGGAAAGAGACAAATTGACAGTAGTTTGAACAATTAGATAAATAGTTTAGACATTTACTGAGATGAAGAAGATTAGGAAAGGAAGTTTAGTGGGAAATATCAAGAGTTCTGATTTGGCCACATTAAATGTGAGATGCCAAGTTGACGTTAAGTTGAAAATGCTGGGAAGGTGTGTATTTAGAGCACACTGATAAGATCTTGCATGTAAATTTGGGAGTTATGATGCAAAATATGTAAAACTGAAGGACTGAATGAGATGCCTTGGAGAACGTTGTTAGTGAATATGTAACATAAATTGTATCCTGTATTAGACTGTGAGAGCTAAGGCTGGGGACTCTGTTTTATTGCTCATGTATTCCCAGCACCTGGCATTGTACTAGGCACATGTTGTGTGATGAGTAAATATTTACTGAGTAAATAAGAACAAATCAGTGAACAAACATGTCAGGACATTAAAATGTAGTGGGAGAAATGAAGATTCTTGGCAACCTTGGGCCATGATAGTCAATGTTCATGCCTTTCTAGGCTACAAAGAAAGGGAATCCTGGTCTTCAAGGGGTGAGTGGTCTGTGGAGGGAGACTTTAGAGACTTAAAAAACTCACCATAGTTTGATGTGAGAAATGCCAGAACAGAGGTATGAGGAAAGTGCTTTGAGAACAATTTAAAGTAATACTTTTGTCTAAGGAAAGAATTTCCTGGAAGAATTTTCTCACTGGGAAAATGTCATTTCGGATGGACTTTGAGACGCAGAGAGGAAAGTAGGAGAATTGGTTATCTAGGTAGAGGGGACATCTGGGCTTAGGTGTTTCTTCTTTTTTTCAAAATATAATTTCTGAGCATGTAGCATACCTGGCCACAGAAGGTATTTCTTAAAAAAATGAGATCAAGAGGTTAAAATTTAGTTTTAAGAAGTACCGAGATCTGAACTTTGTGACCTCACTTTTTTTAAATGCTACTGATTTTTATTTTCTTTTTGTCTTTCATTAAGGTTTATTGTGAACAATCTATGCTACTATAGCTGTACTACGTGGGGAAAGGAAAGTTTTTATTTTACATGAGACTAGAGTGTTTGGGGGAAGGCAGCATATACTTGGAGGTAGTAGTGTTTTAGAGATCACATGGAAAAGGAGAAACTCAGAGAAAAGAAACATGATAGGTGCCTAATGTTTTCTGGATCGTTAATTTTAAAGTACAGATGTACAGTAAGCAGTTAAGATCAGAAAATAGGAATTTTTTTTTTTTTTGTGACAGGGTCTTACTTGGTCACTCTTGGTAGAGTGCCCTGGCATCTTAGCTCACAGCAACCTCAAACTCTTGGGTTCAAGTGATCCTCTTACCTCAGCCTCCCAAGCAGCTGGGACTATAGGCACCCACCACAACACCTGGCTATTTTTTTTTAAGAGATGGGAGTCTCGCTCTAGCTCAGGCTGGTCTCAAACCTGTGAGCTCAGGCAGTCCACCCATCCTGGCCTCCCAAGTGCTTGGATTATAGGTGTGAGCCACTGCATTTGGCCTAGGACTTTTGTTTTGTTTTGTTTTTTTGAGACAGAGTCTCACTTTCTTGCCCCACAGTAGAGTGTCTTGGCATCATAGCTCACAGCAACCTTAAACTCTTGGGCTCAAGTGGTCCTCTTGTCTCAGCTTCCCAAGTAGCTGGGACTACAGGCACCTGCCAGAGTGCCCATCTATTTTTTTTTCCCAGAGACGGAGCCTCAGTCTTGCTCAGGCTGGTGTTTAACTATGAGCAGTGTACCCCCCCCCTGCCTCTCAGAGTGCTGAGATTACAGGTGTAAGCCACTGCGCCGGGACTTGTTTTTATTTGTAATTCCCTGAATCTAGCAGAACAGATTAGACTCACTTCTTCTCTGAAGTGTGTGATAAAAGAAGATAACTTAGTTTGTGTTATGCTTGCAAGGAGTAGAATGAGGAAAGAGAACACCACAGAATAAATGGAGGTGAGGTGAGGAATTTCTGTTGGGCTGGAGAGTGATTGGTAATTTGGGACAAGGTTTTTTATTTTTATTTTTATTTTTTAATTTTGAACTTTATTTCTATCCCCCCTTAGTACAGCTATGACAGCAAACTTTTGATTTTTTCATTTAAGTAGGCAATAACTGCTATGTTTTTAAAGGCTTTCCCTCAAGGCCAGTGTCCTAAATGCTTGTGACTCTTTTCAAGTGTATGGACTGTGTTAAGTGCTAATCTATATAAAGCAGAGAAGATAAAGGTCCCAGGTCTTTTTTTTTTTTTTGAGACGGAGCCTGAAGCTATCCCCCCCTGGGTAGAGTCCTATGGCATCACGCTCACAGCAACCTCCAACTCCTGGGCTCAAGCGAGTCTCCTGCCTCAGCCTCCCAAGTAGCTGGGACTACAGGCGCCCTCCACAACGCCCAGCCATTTTTTGGTTGCAGCCATCATTGTTGTTTGGCGGTCCGGGCTGGGGATTCCAACCCGCTACCTTAGGTGTATGTGGCTGGCGCCTTAGCCGCTTGAGCCACAGGTGCCGAGCCAAGGTCCCAGGTCTTTAAATGTTCAGATTAAGTAAGGAGGAAAGATGGATAAGCAGTCAAATAATTACTATACAGAAAGGTAAGACTATAATAGAATTATTTACAAAACAAAGAGAAGGACAAAGCAATTATTGCCATCAAGTAATGTGGAAGAAAGCATTATAGAAGTAACATGTAAAATTTTATTTCATTTGTTCATGTACTTATCCATCAAACATTATTTGAGTGCCTCTACTATCTAGATACTATGCAGAGTCACTTTTTAAAAATCTATTGAGTCTTTGTGCTTGCCACATTTTTAAGAGATTATAGTTTAGTTTAAAAAAAAAAACCCAAAAACATAAGTCCATGTTGTTTCTTGAATATTGTATAATCCATCTTATTATCTGGAAAGATTATATGCACGTACTTAAATTCCACAATTTCCTAGCAAAACCTAATCTACTGAAATGTAGCATACCAACTCATTTATTCTCTGTAATAACCAGCTGACAAACCACAATTTTCTTTAAGGTTTTGGTTGTGTACTAATCATTTAAAGGTCTATTACTTTACAAATTGACATTCATTAAGTTTTTTTTTTTTTTTTTGAGACAGAAGCCTCAAGCTGTCCCCCTGGGTAGAGTGCTATGGCATCTCAGCTCACAGCAACCTCCAACTCCTGGGCTCAAGCGAGTCTTCTGCCTCTGCCTCCCAAGTAGCTGGGACCACAGGCGCCTGCCACAACGCCCGGCTATTTTTTTTTGGTTGCAGCCATTATTGTTGTTTGGCGGGCCTGGGCTGCATTTGTACCCACCACCTTAGGTGTACGTGGCTGGCACCTTAGCCTCTTGAGCCACAGGCACCGAGCCTCATTAAGGTTTTTAAACTAGTTTTTCATAGTTCCTCAACTATTAACTAACTGTAACCTTGGGCAGATCACTTATTTTTTCTAGACTGGGGTTTCCTTATCAGAATGCTGAAGAGTTTGACTCCATGGTTATTAACTGGGTTGTACAGATTCTCTAGGAGTGGTTAGAGAGGTATGTTTTGTTTTGTTTTTTAATTACAGTGACAGGTTGCTGTGCAAAGCAATGCTGGCTCTTAGTAGATTGGAGCCAACCATGCTAACTGGAGTCACTTCAGAATTACTCTGTTGCCAAGTGCCAGTAGTGCCTTATCAAGAAATAGCCTATTACTAAATGCTAGCACTCTTCTAGCTCTGCAACAGTGTGAATCGATGACTTACTTCTTTTACTGTTTACTTTCGCAGTTAGCGTGTAAATACTGGGCTCCCCACATCAAGAAAAAGTCACCTTTTGATATAAAGGTAAGTATTTTTGGTTTGCAAGATACTTTTTAAAAAATTATACTCTTTGTATCTTTTTTTTTTTTTTTGAGACAGAGTCTCAAGCTGTTGCCCTGGGTAGAATGCTGTGGCATCATAGCTCACAGCAACCTCCAAGTCCTGGGCTCAAGAGAGTCTCCTGCCTCAGCCTCCCAAGTAGCTAGGACCACAGGCACCCGCCACAACACCTAGCTATTTTTTGGTTGCAGCCATCGTTTTGGCAGGCCTGGGCTGGATTTGAACCAGCCCTCTTAGGTGTATGTGGCTGGCGCCTTAGCCACTTGAGCCACAGGTACCGAGCCTCACACCTGGCATTTTTTAAATTTTCTTTTAATGCCATTATTTTTAAAGTTTCTTAAGCGTTATTTCAACAGCAGTGGGATTTTTTTTTTCCTTTAGGAGGTAGGGCCTCAATCTCTTGCCCAGGCTGATTATTGCTCACTGTAACCTTGAACTTCTGGGCTCAAACAATCTTCCTGCCTTAGGAGTCTGAAGTTCCAAGTATCTAGGACTTTAGGCATGTGCCATGCCCAGCTAATTTTTTTTTATTTTTTAAAATTTTTATTTATTTTATTTATTTTTGAGACTTTACTCCCTCAGTAAAGTGCTGTGGCACCATAGCAGGCTGATCTTGAACTTCTCAAGCAATCTGCCTATGTCGGTCTCCTGGATTGATAGGAGTTTAGGCTTGCGCCACCATGCCCTGCCTTTTTGAAATTTTTTACAGAGACGGAGTCTCACTACATTGCTCAGGCTGATCTCAAACTCCTGGCCTGAAGAGATCTTCCAACCTCTGCCTTCCAAAGTGCTGGGGAATTAGAGGTATGAGGCTGTAATCAATAGCAGTCATCTTTGATAGCTTTCCTAAACCAATTTTGTATAATCTCACCAATGAAAAACTATCAATTTAGCATCTTCAGAAGTTGTTTGGGATATTAAACATTTTATATTTTTTGATAACAGGTGATCGAAGATATATATGAGAAAGAAATTGTCAAATCAAGGTAGGAATGAGTTTAAATTTTATATCATGTGATCATGGGTGGAGCAAGTTGGATCTTGTCTGAACTTCTAAATGTGATCATTCTTGGAACTTTTATTTCTTTCTTGAATTGATTATCAGGAAGATAGTGGCTAGAAAAACTTCATATCTAGGTATTGAAGAGTCATAAATTATTTCTTTGCCTTGTAAGTATTGGTTCAGATTAGAGGGATTAAATTCTAGAGTTCTCTTTTAGAAGGAATATGAGGGAGAATAAACCTGAAGGTTTTGTATCATTGTAACTAACACTAATTTTCTTATTTTTGACTAATTTTTTAAAAAATATTCTTAAAAGATTATAAAACAGATAATATAAGAGTATATTATAGTATATTTATGTGATATACATTGTATAATACATATTAATTCATAAAATAAGTGATAAATTTTTTTTAAAAAGGATTATTTTTGAACAACATGTAGAAAGGGATAAGTTTTAATAAATATTCTTCCCTGCCTCTTAACCCCTGGTTTATTTCCTAGGTATATATCTGTTCCTTTTCTTTTCCCCCCACACACATTTTTTTCTTTTTTTTGAGACAGAGCCTCAAGCTGTCCCCTTGGGTAGAGTGCATGGCATCTCAGCTCAAAGCAACCTCCAACTCCTGGGCTCAAGCAAGTCTCCTGCCTCAGCCTCCCAAGTAGCTGGGATCATAGGTGCCTGCCACAATGCCTGGCTATTTTTTGGTTGCAGCCATCATTGTTGTTGTTTTT
>CAUYTI010107515.1:0-20000 GCA_963575145.1 Galago senegalensis
TACTTGGGAGGCAGAGGCAGGGCAGGAGACTCGCTTGAGCCCAGGAGTTGGAGGTTGCTGTGAGCTGTAATGCCACAGCACTCTACCCAGGGGGACAGCTTGAGGCTCTGTCTCAAAAAAATAAATAAATAAATAAATAAACCAATAGTACACACACAATATTTATAGATTTTATTTCTCTATTATCAGGTTCCCTGGAAAAAGAGTATTATGGGAACAAAAATTATTGCTCAGAAAAACTTAAGATATCTATAAGTACTATTTTCCCTTCAGCCAAATCTCTCAATCACAGGATTTAGAAGGAAGATATCAACTGATTTCTTATACTTTGAGGTTTCTGACACTTAGTGTGATCACAAATGATCACCGCCTAAAAGGAAGTACAGTGAACCCTTGAACATAGGTTTGAACTTCACCGGTCCACTTGTAAGTGGATTTAAAAAAAAAAAAAAGTTACACTAAGTGCGTCTGCCTCTGCTGCCTCCCCTTCCAACTCCTTCCTCTCTGCCATCCGAGAGAGCAAGACCAACCCTCCTCCTCTTCAGCCTACTCCATGATGAAGAAGATTTTTATTAGAATTTACTCTCCCTTAATTAACGTAAATTTATTTTCTTTTCCTTACAATCTTCTTAATAACATTTTCTTTTCTCTAGCTTACTTTATTGTAAGAATACAGAATACACATAACATAAAGAATATGTGATAATCAACTGTTTATATTGCTGGTAAGGCTTCCTGTCAACAGCAGGCCATTAGAGGTTACATTTTTGGAGAGTCAAAAGTTATACATGGATTTTCACCTATGAACAGGGATCAGTGCCCCCAACCTCCTGTTGTTCAAGAGTCAACTATATTGTATCTCACACTAAACTAAAAGCTCCACTGAAGAGCACAGATTAGGTCTCTTCTGATCATCTTGTACTTAAAAGTTTAAACAAATCCTCTTCTAGGAAGATACTGAGTGAGGATGGTGCTATTTTAAACTGAACCCAAAAAAATGGAGCTAGGGAGATAAAGTAAATACTCAGTATCTTTCTAGAAGAGAAATTGTTCAAACTTTTATGTACAAGATGATCAAAAGAGGCCTAATCTGTGCTCTTTTGTGGAGTTTTTTCTTAAAGTACCTGGTAGTAGTTATAGTCTAAGAGGCAAAGTGGGGGATATTCAGTAGTTACTTAGATAACCCCTTTCAAAGTATAACTATTTAAAAATGTAAAAACTATTTTTAGCTCCAGAGCCATAAAAATAACAGCTCAAACTAGGGTCCACAGTTTGCTAGCCTCGTAACTAGACTAACACATCTCTAAGGCTCCACCCCCTCTAAAATATTATCAATATTAGGACTAAATTCCTCTTTACGCTTCCATTTGATGGTTATTAATAAAATAAAGTGCTACTGTTTAAATTAAAGGCAAAAAAAAAAAAAAAAAAGAAAGAAAGAAAATTCTATAGCTGAGGAGCCAAAGGCAGGACCTTTGGAATCTCAGGCAACTCAGGCATCCAATAGAATTATAGCTCATGACTAAGGCATGTAGTGCCACCTGGTGGTTGAAGTGGGGGGATGTGCAAATGCATATAGCATACATCCTCACGGTTAATTCTTACTATAAGTTTATGAAGTAAATTTATTCCCCTCACTTTTTTAGAAGAGAAAATTTAAACTTAAAAAGGTTAAGCAAATTTTTTATAACACTAGTAGTCAGAAAATAGTCTTTTGACTTATAGAGAGGTCTTAACTACTTCACTGCCTCTGTTCAGAAATCATAAAGTAGTGATAACAAAAAGTTTTATGGTCTCTAAAGGTCATTCTTTTAAATATTTCCCAAATTTATCCTATCCACTCCAAGTTATCCAGGCCATCAACTATCACACATCTAGACTAACATAACTACTACTACTTCCTTTGTCTCCCTAACTCCATTTTTTTCTCTTCACTAATCTTATGTAGTGCTCCCAAAGTACTTCTGACACAAACTGTTGGATAAAATCACAGTGTACACTCTTTCAAACATTTAAAATGGCCCCTTCTTAGCTGGGCATTATGGCAGGCACATGTAGTCCCAGCTACTGGGGGAGGGGGCTGAGGCAAGAGAATTGCTTAAGCGCAAGAGTCTAAGGTTGCTGTGAGCTGTGAAATCACAGTGCTCGTGAGACTCTGTCTCAAAATAAATAAATAAATAAGCCCCTTCTTGTCTGATTATGTTCAAATTCTTACTGGCATTCCAACATCTGGTTCCAATCACTCATTAATTTTTACACAAAATTCTAGGCCAGGTAGGCTAGTTTTCTCACCTTCTCACCCTTCCTACATAAGACACACAGATACCACTAGACCCTTACCTGCATTTCCTCTTACTTTACACTTACTAGTCATGTCCAACTGCCTCTGCCAATTTAACTTCTATGATTCTCTCAACAACAACTTAATTTACTAATCATCCCTGCTTACTCCAAACCAGGATCCATTAAAACAATACGGTAGAACCTCTGTAAGCTGACCACCCAAAGGACTATAACAAACTGGTCAAGACACAGAGGTGGCCAACACAAGGAAGTAAACCTACTATACTGATACATTATGTGGTGTACATCTGGTCTATGAAAATTAGGTCAACGTAAGGAAGTGCTCAGTGTAGATTCTACTGTATTTTCAATGTAAGCAATGGAATCTCATTAAAAACACGAAAATTTAAAAATATATATAGTTTTAAAAGAAATTCCCAGTTTCTCTCCTTCTTCAAAACCTACCCTACCCGAAACCCTACTGTGGCACCTGCTGATGAGTGTCTCTCCTACCCGAGACCTCGCCGTGGCAGGTGCTGATGAGTGCCTCACCAGATTTCTCCATGACAGGGTTTTTCAACATTGGCATTATTGAAAAATTGGGCAAGATAACTTTTGTTGAGGGGGGCGTCTGTCCTGTTCATTGTAGGATGTTTATCAGCCTCTCTGGCCTCCACCCACTAGATGCCAGTAAGTATGCTTCTTACACATTATGACAACCAAAAATTTCACCAGACACTGCTAAATGTCCCTCAAGGTATAGGGGGCAAAAGTGTCCCTGGTTGAGAATCATTGCCCTAGGCACTTATGTACCCTTACATCATACTTTACACATACATACTTCATACTTTATATGAGGATGGATATACATACATTCATACACTGCTCAATAGGGATGTGTTCTGAGAAAGGTGCTGTTAGGTGATTTTGTTACTGTGTGAACATAGCGTGTACTTACACAGAACTTGATGGTACTGCCCACTACCAGTAGGCTATATGATATCACCTACTTTCCTGTAAATTTGTATAGTACGTTACTGTGCTGAATACTGTGGGCAAATGGAAAACAATGGTAAGTATCTACGTATCTAAACAAAGAAAAGGTACAGTACAAATACAGTGGTATAATCTTATGGGAACACATCACACATGTGTTCTGTTGTCTGAAATGTTATGTGGTGCATGACTATATATTTAGTGCCCATTCCTCTATCAGTGGACATTATATTGTTTATTTTTTAAATTTTTTATTCATGTAAGCAATAGTATGACAGACATTTCTGTATGAGTGCCCAATGCATATATATGTATACACACACACGTATCTGTATGTTTATAGGGCAAATTCCTAGACATGCAATTGTCTCACTTGAAGACAATGTAGATTAAAAAGTTTTTAGAAAGTAGCCAAATCACTTCCCCTAAAGATGATTCTAGTTTATACTGCTGCCAATAGTCTAGAGTGGATTTCTTTCCATACTTCAACTCACCAAACATTAGAGATTACTAACTTAAATTTTTAGCTAGCCTATGGATAAAAAGTGATAACTCAGTATTGTGCATTTTCCAGATTGCTAGAGATGGTGAAAACCTTTTTAACTCTGATAGGCTTTCCATTAAGTTCTGTGAATCATCTGCTTGAATCATTTGCCTCTTGGGGTATCTTATACTAGTAATTTGTAATTATGTCAGTCTTTCCCGTTAACAGCTTCTGGATTTTCTATCTTCTTTTAAAAGCACTTTCCTACTACCCAAATGATAAAAGTAGTTTCTGTATTTACTTTTAGTATAATTACAGGTTTTAAAAATACTTGTATCTTAATCAATCTACAATTTAACTGTCCACCAAAATGGACAATTATCTCAACATGACTTCTTGAATATTCAATCTATTATTTCTCCACTCACTGAAATTACACATTCACTTAATAAATATTCATTTTGTGCTACTATATGCTAGGCTGTGTTCCAGTGGCTGGAGATACTCCATTGAACAAGACAGAATAAATATGCAAATAAAAGACAAAACTTCAGAGAATAAAGGCTCTGAAAACAACAAAATAAAACAGAAGGAAAAAAAAAAACCTACCCCCAAATAAACAAAAAATGGGTGACATGATAACAGCAATGTTCTGGTAAATATTTAACCATCAGCCTTGGTTTGTAGCGTTTGTCACTGTAAATACTCCCACCATACCCAATTTTAAGCTGCCAAGTCATGTCATCAGGTTTGCAACATTTCCTAAACATTTAACAATTGGCTTGGGAACAAGCTGGCTCTAATATTCCACTGTATGGCAGTGACTGGGAGGGCTAAGTTTAGGTGGGTATTCAGGGAAGGCCTGAGAAAGAAGATGTCATTTAAAGATGACAGACAAGAAGCCAGACATAATTACTGTGAGGGAAATGCATTTCTAGTAGAAGGCACAAGGGCAAAGGCCTTATGTGGGGAAAAGCCTATAATGCAGAGGAATTACTACATGCTTTCTTCCTTCTGTGAATGCCTGAGACATTTACAGTGAGATTTCAAGGTCTATTCAAGATACTGTAACGGTGATACTGAAACTTCCAGTTTGGCAGTGACATCTTACCTTTTTATGTACAGATTTATTTCCTTATCCTTGTAAAATGCAGAGCACCTAGCACAGAACTCAGATAAACATCACCCAATGAGTAGCTCTGTCTACTGGCCTGAAATGACGGCATTCAGACCTCACAAGAACAGTAAGGGGCCACGCACTTGCAGAACTTGCGGTCTGGTATTAACTACAATACAGACCAACTGTAAGCAACTTGGTAGAAACATAAGCTTTATTTGATTTGTTAGGACTCTAACCAAAACGAGTAATTTAGCTTTCTTATTTTGGTGTGAGGTAAGAGCACAGTGAAGGAATCCAGTCACAATGTGTAAACCTAAGTTGGCATTTGGCCCAGCTTCTCCCAAAGTGTTTATAATCTGGTTGGGAAAACAACAAAAACACACATAATGTGACTGAAGAACAACAACTTAAGGTAGTTGTCTTAAGATCACATGTTATCAATAAAACGCCAGTATTAATGGTCCAAACGCACATAGAAGGAAAATGCTATAATACCTGCTAAAAAGTTCTATGAGAACTTCCTAGGGCTTAACCTGAGCCAGGGACAATGAACTGAATCTCGCGTTAGCTGAGAAATGGGAAAGCAGGAAGTAACTAATGAGAATAAACTTGGGGGGAAGGCTACAGTGATAAGTTACTCTATAAAGCATAAGTTTCATCATAAAGCATGTTAACTTGAGAAAAAGGAAAATCAGGTTGTGTGGACAAAATAAAAGCCAGCCTGTGGAATAAAGTAACCTGTAAGCACTGCTGAGTTAGGGGTGGAGATGGAGAGAAATTTAACAAAAACGCTGTTTTAGGAAAATCTGTCACTCATTGCATTGTCAATGAGAAATCCGCTAGCTCAGCAGCACATACCACATCAGGGTACAGGCCAATATTCATTTTAGATTATTTCAATAAACTTAGTCTACCTCAAACTCTAGAATCTCTGTTGACTGAATCTTATGAAAAAAGGGAGTCCTGGTTACATCCGAATATTTCCATCTAAATAGCTCCAGGCACATCCCTAAGTCATTGCAGAAAGTTAGGAAAGAATACCAGCATATTAGTCTATTTGGGGGTTTATTAAAAAATTTCTAAAGCGCATCTCAGTGATGCATTTTAGAAAGATACATCTCAGTGATCACATTTTCTGGACTGAGAATTGGTACAGATCTTGCACAACAGAAAGCCAGGGTCAGCCTCACTGGGCTAGGGTGGACCAAGATGCGGCTAACTGGCTCCACACACACAGGCACTTACCTGGCAATTCCTTCCTTGGTGTAGAGTACAGAGTAGGTAAGGTTGTCTCCGTGAGGGTCTGATGCAGGTGTCCGCCACGTCAACTTGATGAAGCGAGTAGAAACCAGGGAAGCCACCACATCCCGAGGAGCTGAAGGCAATGGTCCCGTTGTGGCTGGTGCTAGATGGTCAGTAGTGGCACTGGTCAGTGAAGTGGGAGGTAATGTTGGGATGGCAACATCTTGTCATGTGCAAACATTGGGGAATATGAAGGGCAAACCACGACGGTTTTAAAAAAGAGAACAGAAAAAACAAAAATAAAAAAGAAATAAACAAAACCACGATGGGAAATAAAATAAAATGAATGAACATAAAAAAGGCCATTAAACTGAAGGCTAACATGCAGGCTGGGGTAACTACCAAACACTAACGGGCACTATTCCAGACACATCGCTGTAGAACAGGCAGGCCTTCTGGCCACTATAACCGGTATGGCTAAGGGGGCAAGAAGGGTGATAGCTGAGAATAAAATATCTCACAGAAGGACACAGCAGTGCCCATGTAATATATTTTTTGAATCCTGTAAGCAGCATGCAACATCGGTCAAATTCTGCCAATTAAAGTCTCATAAATGACAAGACTTCAGTATTTTCTTCTACTTTAACATGCGAGATGTGTTAGTATGAATGAGTGCATTACCCTCAACATGGGCCCAAGGCCATTGTGGCTTCACTGCAGAGCTCTGTGTGTCTCCAGCTCTCCAGGAGACTCAAGAGCCACATCTTCAACTGCAGTCTAGTACTAAACCCTGCTCTTGGATTAAGTGATACCAGGGAATGTTGTCAAACTTCCTCAGTTGGCTAAATTCAACTTCATTTGCTATCTTATCAATTCATTTAACAATGTTAGCATAAAATCCTGAATAAAAAATTCCAAAGTCACAAAAATATCTGTTTGCTGAGATCCTTACTGCAATGTAGATTACAGTGGCCTGCAGACCCCAGGGACTGGATGGAGAGATGAAGCAGTGGTAAGTCAAAGCTCTGCTGGTCAAAAGCCTCCGTTTGCACCCCTGCAGCCATGGGTAACTATTCCTCCTAAGCATATTCTACTGTTGGACAGTCCTAATTATAGAAATTTATTCCTAATAGTGAACCTAAACTCTTCTTCACTTTGAGGTCAGAAAAGTTTAATCTGAAAATTTGAAACTAAGAATCTGTCAGAATTGTGTCTCTTCCTTCATGGAGAAATTAGAAGATGATAGGCAGAAGAAAACATGAAAAAATAATTGTGGATCTAGTTTTGAATGAAGTGGTAGAGCAACACCCTCCTGGAAATGTCTGTGAACCACAAGAGAGTCTCATGTGAGGCATTCTGAATAAATACGTCAGAAGTAATCAATTCTCTAATGAAGTTTCTAGATAAGTAGGGAAGGAAGAAAGAGTAATCCAATAGCTACCATTTACTGAACACTTCCCACAAGGCACTCTGGCTCTTTATATAGATGATTCAATCTTTGCAGCAACTCTACGAAATAGGTACTGTCACTATATCCCTATCTTACATGTAGGGACTGACAGGGCTAAATCGGATAACAGAGTGGTAGAACCAAGTTTTAGTTTGGTTTTTAGATTAAGAGGGCTTTGGATTTAGCCAACAGAAGCCTAGAAACTTGAGTTCCAGTCCTAGTTGTGCCACCTTGGCTGAGTCACTTATTCTCTCTCATTCATTCCTTCCCCCCGCCCCAGAAGTGCTTTTAAGAGTGCAGACTGCTATCAAAACGTACGATTATGCAGTTCTAGTTCCAATATAAGTATAGACTTTTCTGTAACAACTGCCAATATTATAATAAGTCTGAATGGCCTCTGCGGCCTATTCTTGTCCTATATGCTTCAACAGATGTGTGGCCTTGGAAGAAATGAATCCCTCTCATTCACAGCCTCCAGAGTTCGTTTTTACATATTGTATCCATTTATTCATACAACAACCTTATGAGGTAGGGTGGAAATGGCAAGATTAGATGCTGGGATGAAGGTCAGGAAGGAGTCAAAGACTTCTAAGTTTCTGGCTTATGAGACTAGGTAGTTGGAAATGTCATTAGTGGAGAAAAGGAATATTAAAAGAGACAACAGATTGAGGGGGAGATGATGAATGAGGTTTGGGACATGCTGTACCTAAAGTAACAACCCAAAACCTATAGAAGAAATGTTTAAGAAGCAACTGAAAATTTGTATCTCTTATTACAAAATTTAAAATCACTAAAATCCCTTATAGACAGATGGTTCAAAGAGTAATCTGAACACAGTTTTGCTCTGCTATCTAATTTCTGTGCCTGTCCAACAAACATACTAAATTGCCTCCAAGTCTGACTCCCAAATTCACCAAGCTTAATATTTCCCACTATCTACTGGCTGGAGAGGAGAGGACGTTTGTTACGTGGGAGGTTGTACAGTGTACTAAAAAGAGCCCAGGATTCCAAACTTGACTCGGCAACTTCCTAAAAACATAAGGAGGGGCAAGTCACTTAGCCTCTCTGATGTCAGTTTCCTTACCTGTACGCTGGGAGTAATACTGTTCCCATCTATATCCCAGGCTGATATGAACTACATGAAGACCAAACAAGAAAAGAGCACATGGAAATACTAGGTTATTAGTATTACCACCACTAGCTTGAATGTGCAACAAACACAAGGATGTAAGTATAAAAGCAGTTTAAGGAGGGAATGAAAGCAAGGAGGACTAGGAGAGGAGAACCATGGTGATGTGTGAAAATAGTCCAGAAATAAACTATATTTATAGTCAACTAGATTTTGGCCAAGATGTCAAGCATTTTCAATGTGGGAAGAACAGTCTTTTCAGCAACAGGTGCTAGGAAAACTATATGTCTATATGCAGAGTAATGAGTCCTGACCTCACACCATGTATAAAATACAACAAAATGGCTCAGAGGTGTAATGAAAGAGCTAGATTTCTACAGACAATCTTTATGCCTTGGATTAGCAAATGAAAATGTGCTCAACATCATTAGTCATTAAGAAAATGTAAAACTAAAAGCACAGTGGGATACTATTATAGACACTTCTTCTGAACTCATTTATTAGTTCTAATCATTCTCAGTGGATTCCTTATGACTTTCTATGTGCAAAATGATGTCATCTGTAAATAGAATTTTATGGGCAGTTTCTTAAAAAGCCAACATAAATTCAGCATATGATCTCAAAATTTACTCCTAGGAATTTACCCAACAGAAATGAAAACAAACATCCCCACACAGATGGACATTCACAGTAGCATTATTAAGAACCAAAACCTAGAAACAATGCAAATGTTTATCAATTGGCAAATAGATTCATAAAATGAGGTATATCCCTATAATGGAATGTTATTCAGTGATAAAAAGGATCAGAACTCTTATATATGCTATAATGTGGACAACACCCTAAATAATGTTACATGATTTCATTTATATAAAATGACCTTAAAGAGCACTTCTGTAGAGACAGAAAGCAAATCATTGAACACCTGTGTTGAGGGCAATGCAAATGTTTCCTATCTGTATCGTGAGGATGACTGCATCTATAAATTTAATAAAAATCACCAAACTGTACAATTATGGATTAACTGTATAAATTATACTTTAATAAAGCTGTTAAAAAGGAAGTGAAAGACCGGGTAGTTGAAACTCTCAAACACACTTTCTCTCTAATATAAAATAGTAATAGCTACACAGGATCCTAGGACATTTTTGTTGCTCAAAACACCTGAACTTTTAGTGAGCTATGACTGGGCCAGTGTACTTCAGCCTGGGAAACAGAGAAAGACTCTGTCTCTATTTAAAGAACAAACTAAAATGGCTGATCTTAAAATCTACTTACCTAAAGTCTTCACAAAATTAAAACGTGCAGAAATTATGTGAACATGTTTACAAATGCCAATTAATTATGGAGGGTCCCAAAGTGTTAAGTGTAGTATGCAGAGGTCTAGGCAGTAAAAACCTTTGTTTCTTGAAAAGGAGCTATGCTGGTTTCTTTCCCTTCTGCCATCAGAGTTCACTCCTGAAAGCAAAAAATTTGCTTACAGCACTCCTATGCCCTCAGAATACCTAGAGAGTAAGTCCAAACTCCTCAGCAGAAAGCCCTCGGCAGACTGGTCCCATCCTGGCTTTCCAGTCTTCCTCCTGGGCGTGCTGTATTCTAGGTAGAATGAACATCTCAACTTCTATACCTCTGTTCACACTGCTACTATGTTTAGAGCAATAAATCTAAACTAAATCTAAATGTAAATCTGACTCAAGTCAAAGGTAACCCAGAAATCTGTTTAAGAAAAGGCCACTTTAAAAATGTGAACACTGAAAATGCTATTGGCTCTGATCTGCCACTCTCATGCTTGGCAGTGCGCCCCCTCCAGCACCATCACTGAAATCTAATGACCTCTGGGGCACTGAAGCTTCAGCTAAAATCTAAACCTAAATCTCTCTCTCTCTCTTTTTTTTTTTTTTTTTTGTAGAGACAGAGTCTCACTTTTTCGCCCTCGGTAGAGTGCAGTGGAGTTGCTCCAGCAACCTCCAACTCCTGGGCTTAGGCAATTCTTCTGCCTCAGCCTCCCAAGTAGCTGGGACTACAGGTGCCCGCCACAACGCCCGGCTATTTTTTGTTGCAGTTTGGCCGGGGCTGGGTTTGAACCTGCCACCCTCGATATATGGGGCCAGTGCCCTACTCACTGAACCACAGGCGCCTCCCTAAATCTCTTTATGCAAAGAGATTTGCATAAAGTCATTGTTTCTCCTGATCTAGCTTACTATATGTTCCTGATCTAGTAACTTTATGTTACTTAAGGAAGTCATCGGAGCTACTGCTAATTTTTCTGAAAATTCACTTTCAAAATCTATAATAGATACAACACTGGCTGATGGCTCTAGTTTTACATCATTTGATTTGTGACTAGTAAGTGTCACTTATAGTAGTTTAGAATTATGAGTTTAACCAATATATACATGTATACTTGAAAGTTTCTGAAGGTAGAGATCATCAAATTGTGTGCTGGCTATGGTTAAGTAGATCCATTTATCCTAATTTGAAAGCCATTCACCCTAGCCAACTGAGCTATTGAGTAGGTACATTCATATTTTCTTTTTGAAACATAAATTTTGTTCTTTCTTCGTAACCTTTTTTGAAACTAGATTAGTTTTGAAATTTCTTTCAAAATTTCTAAACTCCTTCAAAAAGTAAGAATGTATCATGCAAACTGTTCTTTCTTTCTGGTTCTTCATTTCCTTATGTAAAGAAATCTACTAAATTAGTATTTCCCAAGAATGTTCATGGTATCATTACTTAGAAATTCATTATTCAGAAGTCAGTCAGATTTACATGGTACTTACTATTCTAAATATAGTAGCAGTGAGAACAAAGGCACCATCCCACTGAGCATTACTTTTGGGAACTCTTAACAGATATACCATAAAAAAAGAACAATCAGATTTGGGAGATTGTGGAGATCTGCCACACATACCAGAACATTAAAGACTCTTGGCGATTCTATAGGAGAAAAACCTGTTCTGTTTGTTAACCTTGCATTTCTTATTTTTATTGGATCATGAAATCCCCCTTTCCCCAAATAATAACTCAGCTTGAGGAACCCTGAATTAAATGCTACCTGAGATAGTGTCTATCAGAGAGTCCCTTTAAAAGAGCCTCCACCTGAAAGCCTTCAGTGGTTGCTCAACTACTCCTGTAGGCAGCTGATTTCATATTTTATATTTAATAATTAAAATGTAATAAGTTTGTTATAAAAATAATGTATACAATACAGGCACATTCAAAGTAACAGGATTAAGGTTCCCTTTTCCGTTATCTCCAAAATACTCCTATTAATAGTTTGTACATATTCTTCCAAATACTTTTCTTTTTAATGGTACACTTACGTATACCCATAAATATGGGAATGAAATGATACCAAACATGGGGCTTTGCAAATGGCTGTCTGATGTAACATGCCTTCAGGAGCTTCTGACATCCACACGCAGTACAGACAGACTTCATCACTCCTCACTGAGGCAGTGTTCCATAATACAGACACATCACAATTTCTTTAATCATTCCCTCATTGTTCCTTACTCTTGGGCTGTTTCCATTACTTACTTCTTTTCAGTACTACAAGCAATGCTCCTATTTAAACTTCATTATACATGCATCGTTGTGTACATGTGTAAATATTTCTGTAAGATAAATTCTTAGAAGTGAAAATGCCTAGCTAAGGGTTTGTGTATTTGAAAGCTTGAGAGATGATGCCAAATATTGTCTTCTGAAAGGCTATTTTGGCTACAGATCCAGGATGGAAGGCCAAATACACTTCTGGGTCTACCACTTTATAAATACTAACAACAAACAGGATAAAAAATAGGAATACTTCATTTTGCATAAATTGAGATAGTTTGAACTGTAATATCAATCAAAAATATATGGAAAAATAGGTAGATAAAAGTAAATTATTTAGGGCAGCACCTATGGCTCAGTTAGTAGGGCGCCAGCCCTACATACTGAGGGTGGCAGGTTCAAACCCGGCCCGGGCAAAATGCAACAAAAAAATAGCCGGGCGTTGTGGCGGGCGATCCCAGCTGTAGCCTGTAGTCCCAGCTACTTGGGAGGCTGAGGCAAGAGAATCGCCTAAGTCCAAGAGCTGGAGGTTGCTGTCAGCTGTGACACCACGGCACCCTACTGAGGGTGACAAAGTGAGACTCTATCTCAAGAAACAAAACAACAACAAAAAAGTAAACTATTTAATAGAAAAGAGTCAATATAAATATCTCCAGAAGGACAGAAGGATGAGACACCAGTTTCTCAAATGAGTTTCAGAAACCTGCAGAACTTAAGGAGGCATAAATGATATGGAAAATAGAGGAATTATTTGAAAACTTGCAAAAGGAGTTATTAAATTCCTCACACCTGCAGATAGGAGATTTATATTCAGGAGAAACTGAATCAGAGAAGCTCTGGAATCAGAGCTGGCCCTCGGGACTAAGACTGGCAGATACCACACCTTATCCCCAGGAGCAAGCTTTACTAAGTAAGATTAAGATGACATACTGATATCACACACCCTGCATATGGATTTGTTGAAAGTATTCATTACTTCTGTGGTATTCCTCAAAAAAAAAAACAACAAAAAAACAAAAACCACAAACTCAATATAATCACAAGAAATAGCAGACAAACCCACACTGAGAACATTATATTTGCAAATATGCAACCCACTTGCTGAAAAGTGTGAAGGGCAGACAAGGTAAAACAGAAACCTGTCACAAACTGAAGGAGATGTGGCAATTAATGCCATGTTGAGATCCAAAAGACTCCAGGGGACCCTACCCAGCTTCCTTGAGCCGCTTTTCTTCACATTTATCTTCTCCCCAGTAGTGTGCTCCACAAATTCCAGCTGCCTGTCTCGCTGAGACTGCTGGACTGTCTGCTGTTCCCCTCAGCCTGATGGTAAGTAGGGGGCCCTGTGCAGCAGAAAAGTGCCTCCAGGCAGAAAGATGCTGGGCAATTATGGGGCTCACCTCATTTGTTTTTCCTTAGGAATCATGGTCTTGTATATTCTAAAATGTCTAAAAACATTTATTTCACACATTTTGTCCAATTTTCTAGCTGTTCATAGCAAGAAGGCTAGTCCATTACTAGTTACTATGTCACGGCCAGATAAGTTTCAAGTGCTTTTAAAATATTTATCGGTCAATCTTTTCAAAAAGTACCTCTGTCATAAAAAAAAAAGTTGTATTTAAAAAATAAAGTTCTAGTCCTTGTAAGGAATATTTATGCATTTTAATTATTATATTGACTTATTTCCTTTGTGGATACTAGTATCTCATTCAACAAATGTAGTTCAATGATTAAATAAATAAACAAAAACTAAGAAAACATTTGAGAATGAAAATGTTCATTCTGGGGATGTGAAGAACCTTAAAACATGAACTTACATACTGTATAAAAAAAGACTTGTGAGGTTTAATTTCCAAAGAACTTAATTTACATGAAAATAAATACTACACAAAACTAGACAGCCCCAGTTCCTATACAACATTCTAAGGCAAAGTAACATTCTTATTAACTAAAATAGATCAGAATGATGTCTGTCTGTATTTAAGTAAATATAAATGCATACATTATGCTACATATTCAAAAACTACACATAATAAGCTATTAAGCTACCAAAAAAAACCCCTAAATTATTTTGCTTTAAACACTTTAGCTAAGTTATTGGCTTTTTCAAATAAAAATTACATGCAGTCAACATTCAATTGCACAAGAGAAGTTTTTATTAATGGCCTTTTTATTATTGAGACAGTCTCACTCTGTTGCCCTAGTACTGTGGCATCATCACCTCAGCTCACAGAAACCTCAAACTCTTGGGTTAAAGCAATCCTCTTGCCTCAGTCTCCCAAGTAGCTGGGACTATAGGCACCCACCATGATGCCCCAGTAGATTTTCTATTTTTAGTAGAGAAGGGGTCTCACTCTTGCTCAAGCTGGTCTCAAACTCCTGAGCTCAAGGGATCTACCCGCCTGGGCATCCCAGAGTGCTAGGATTACAGGTGTGAGGCACCACGGCTGGCCTTCTTAATGGTCTTGAATTCATGCAAACGTCTTCATTTCAAACTTGATTATAGTAGGGGTAATCTAGTTGGCTCTTAGTTACAGTTAATGACGCACCTGATACTTGGTGCCAGCAAAGCCCAAATTGTTCTCTGAATTCTTGAGCAAAAGGAAAATTGCTCTGTGACAATGGGAAACACTTCTAATTCCAGCCAGGTTCCTAGGAGTAGATGTTGGAATGACCAGATTGAAGAGTACCACTACTAAAAGAGCAAAATTATAAAAGAGCTAGCCTATCAATAAGTGGATGCCATATTCTTATAAAAATTCAGTTCATAATTTCTCTTTTCAATAATTCTTTCCTGTCCACCTCTTGTCTGATTTTATACTGTAAGTCTGATTTGCCAAAAAAAATGACTTAGTAAAATCACCTGTATTTCATGTCATCAGAATACCAGTAGGCCAGAGAGAAACTACTTATATAACTGCCTTTGGAAAGTCAATCAAGGCTCGGCACCTATAGCTCAACCAGCTAAGGCGCCAGCCACATACACCTAAGGTGGCGGGTTCAAATCCCCAGCCCGGACCCACCAAACAACAATGACGGCTGCAACCAAAAAAAATGGCCGGGCGTTGTGGCGGGCACCTGTGGTCCCAGCTACTTGGGAGGCAGAGGCAAGAGACTAGCTTGAGCCCAGGAGTTGGAGGTTGCTGTGAGCTGTAATGCCATAGCACTCTACCCAAGGGGGACAGCTTGAGGCTCTGTCTCAAAAAAAAAAAAAAAAAAAAGAAAGTCAATCAAAATCGCTATAATTTTTTGTCACATGCTGAAATTATGTATGAGTACATAATTTCAAGTACCTCAGTACTCATCCTCAAAATTTCTCTGCTGGGTCCAATTCTATGATTCTGATAGAGAATTTCATTCCCCCCGCCCACTGTAAATAACTAGAAGAAAGCAATAAAAAACCTTGAGAAGCACAGCAAAACAATAAAAGTCCAATAAAACAACTGTTTCTTCAGACTGAAGACATTCAAATGAAGCATTTACACTCAGTGGGGAAACAACAATTATACTAGGCTATTAATCATTGTACTTTATTAAAAATAAAAACACTAACAGAATGTGAGAAGAGCTGTGTATTATTTGCTCCTGAGAGTAATTTATCATGTAAAGGAGCCACTGAAAAATATGTGGCAGTTACAATGAGTTTGGGCTATACTAGTTGTTCCCAATGGTGTCCCTCAACTAGTAAGTCATACTTCATGGAGCTCATACATGAGGAGAGTAAGATATGACTTCTTCCTCTCTTCCCAAACTGGACTACAGGGCAAACATCTACCCCAAAACCTAGAGAAAGGCACATCCTGAGACACACAGCAACCAAAATCTGTCTCCAGGAAATAGAAGTCACTAGAGCAATAGACTGGCAGGAATACCCAAAGGGAAAGCTGGATGAATTGCTAAAGCTTGAGTATGGAGTACGAGAACGACAAAATCCTGGGGGATGAAGTCTTAGGGGTGACCCTGTACTTCTTCAAGCACTCCCTCCAAAAGCTCCACCAGACTCTTACCTCTCATTCTCTCCTACTTGGCAGGGGAGAGAAAGAATAACCACTGTGAAACATGCCCAGACCCTTTTTTAGAGCATAATTCTGAAACCTACTCTGAGCTGCAGGAAAAGAATTCTTCACTCCAACTTCCTTCAGCTTTCCTGTTTCATCTAAGGGAGGGAGTGGGGTAGGGGTGGCCTACTTTTCTCAGTTCCTATTACCCAATACAAGAGGCCTAGCTTTCAATAAGAAATTACAAAGCAATTCACAGTCAAGAGAGGATAGGGATTCAAGGAAATAGATTGGAAACACTGTAAGTAAGGAAGGGAGTAGGAGGCAGGGAGAAAAAAGCTATACCACTAAAGAAACCCTTGTGTACATCACAGCCATGAGACACAGGCCCACAAAAACCCTGAGACTTAATCAAAAGAATCTCTGAATTTTCTACTCCTCCACATCTTAATGACACATAAACAGACTCAAGTATAATTATAGCTGAAAGGGCTACAGAAAAAAGACTCTGAGAAGTGATAAATAAGAAAATTCCAAAGTCAAGAGCAGAGACAAAAAACCAAATACACTAACTAAAAGAACCTGAAGTATCTGGTACAAATGTTAAACACAGAACCCCACAACGCAGCTTTCAGGTGGATTAAAATACGGTAGACCCTCCACAGTTGACCACCTCCCTATACTGATTGCCTCCTTAAGCTGAGCTAATTTTGATACCCCAGACATACACCACATGTATATATCAACCAAGCAGGCCTCTTTCCTTATGTGGACCACCTCTGTATGTTGACCAGTTTGTTAGAGTATCTTGGGTGGTCAACTTACAAAGGTTTTACTGTAAATCCTCACACTAAATGCCTACTTCTCTCAGTTCCCATTACCCAATACAAGAGGTCTAGCTTTCAACAAGAAATTACAAAGCATGCCTACAAGCAAAAACTCAGACCAAAGAAACAAAACATCCATCAGAACAAGACACAGATAATAAACAGATGTTGGAATCATCAGACAGGGAATTTAAAATACCTGTGACTAATATGCTCAGGGATCTAATAAAAAAAAGTGTTCAACATGCAATAAAATATGAGTAAGCAGAAAGAGAACTGTAAGAAAAAAAACAAAGGAAACATAACAAACACAGTAACTAAAGTGAAGGATGCCTTTCACAGGCTTATTGGTAACTTCAACATAGTTGAAGAAATAATTGGTCAACTTGAAAATAAGTCAATAGAAACTTCTCAAACTGAAGTGAAAAGTGAAAAAAAATGCATGATAAAGTAGAATATCCAAAAATGGTGAAACAATATCCAAAGGAGGAACACAGGAACAAAAATCTAATTGGAATATCAGAGGGAGAGAAGAGAGAGATTAGAATAGAAAAAATATTTGAAGTAATAATCACTGAGATCTTTTCAAAGTTAATGACAAACACCCTCAAAAAATCAAGGAAGTTTCAAGAACACTAAGTACAAAAAACATTCTAAATATCTACACCAAAGCACATCATATCCAAACCAAAGCCAAGCAAAAACAAAGAGAAAAATCTTAAAAGAAGCCAGAGGCAAAGAAAAATACCTTATCTATAAAGGAACAATTATAAAAATTATAAAACAATTATTATAGTGAACTTCATTCAAAAACCAGAAGAGGATGAAGCAAAATTGTAAAGTATTGAAAGAAAAAGTAACCATCAACCTTAAATTCTATATCCAGCAAAATTATACTTCAAAAGTGAATGAGAAATAAATACTTTCTCAGACAAATAAAAATGAGAAAATTAATTACTAAATAACTTGCCCTCCAAAAGAGGTTAGAAGTTCTTCAACAGTAAAAAGTTCAAGTCCTGCAACAGGGAAAATAACATAGGCCAGAAATTTGGATTTACATTTAAAAAAGGAAGAATGTTGGAGTAGAAATAAATGAAAATAAAGTAAGATTTTGTGTTTTCTTATTCTTAACTGATCTAAAAGGTAACTTTAAAAATAGTAACAATATATGGATGGTTATAACATATGAATAAGTGAAATATATGGCTGCAATATCACATGGGATAGGAAGATAGAACTGGAAATACTCTGTTATAAAGTACCTGTTTTATATAGTAGAGTGTTACTATAGTATAGAGTTATTTGAAGATGGACTTAGATTAGTTATAATCATACTTTATAAAACTTAGAGCAATCACTAAAAATTTTTAATAAGAAGTATAATTAAAATTCTAAGAAAGGAGGTAAAGTGGAGTCATATAAAATACTCAGAATTGGAGAAGGAAGAAAAAGAGAAGGAAACAAATAACAAATGTAATAAATAAAAAGGAAACAGTTACAAACATGGTAGATATTAATCCAATTATATCAATAATCACTTTTAAAAATCATTTTGTGGGTTTTATTGGAACAATCATTTTAAATGTAAATGGCATAAAAACACCTACTAAATGACAAAGACTGTCAGAGTAGATTAAAAAACAAGATACAACTACATGTTGTCTAAAGGAAAACCTACTTTAAATATGAAGATTCAGATAGATTAAAGGGCTGATCACCATTAAAATCACTACTTAAAAAAACGGAAAATGACAAGTTTTGGTGACAATATGAAAAAAATGGAACCCTTGTGTATTGTTGGTAAGCTTATACACAAAATGATATAACTGTTGTGAAAAACAGTATGGAAGTTCTTCTCAAAATTAAAAATAGAACTACCATATGATTCAGGAATTTCACTTCTGGGCATACAGTTGAGAGAACCAAAAAAAGAGTCTCAAAGAAATATTTGTACACTCATGTTCATGGTAACATTATTCACAATAGCTAAAATGTTGGCACAGTCCAAGTATTTAATGATGAATAAACAGATAATAAAAATATAGTCTATAAAGTAATATTACTCAGTATTAAAAAGGAAGGAAATTCTAATATATGCTACTACAACATGGATGAACCTTGAGGACAAAAGGTGACATAAGCAAGTTGCAAACAAACAAATACTATATGGTTCTGCTTACGTGAAGCTAGAATAGTCATAATCATAGAAAGTAGAATGGTAGGTGCCAAAAGCTGGGAGAGAGAAGAATGAGAGTTGTTTGTTTAAGGGGTATAGAGTTTCAGTTCTGCAAGATGAAAAGAGTCATGGAGATGGATGATAGTGATGGTCACACAACAAAATTAATGTATGTTTAATGCCAATGAAATATGTGTATACATTTATAATAGTTAACAGTTAATTTTATACTAAGTGTATTTTATAACAATAAAAAAACTGGGGAGAAATACTGGCAAGAGAAAACAATAAGATGCAGAAGAGGACGTAGAAGAGTAGAAGACAAGGGTAGTTTGAACAAAACAAACAATGAGCATGGGCACTTATGGTGAAGGTAACTACTCAAGGGATGAATAAAAGCTCTGGGAACTGAAAGGAGGCTGTCCAAGGAGACTTGGCTGAACTAAAAATATCTCTTTATTATAAATTAGAAAAATGACTTCAAAATTTTAAGTAGGAGGATCTTTCTGAAGATTTTCATCTATTAAAGTGATGGAGAATGATACATCAGCTGACACTAAATAAAAGAAAGCAGGAGCAGCTTTATCTTAATTTTATTGACATCTTAATTAGCCATACTAATTTTAGACAAAGCAGACTTCAAAACAAGCAAAATTATCAGGAATAAAGAGAATCATTACATAATGATCAAGTTCAATTTTCAAAACGACCCCTAACAATCCTAAACATGTATGCACCCA